>JZKD02S1388069.1:0-11357 GCA_000966675.3 Picea glauca
AGATAAATATATAACTTATCATATTTGTATGTTTGTGACCTAGTGGGATAATGCAATTGTCTAAGATAGCCAACATTGGAATTTTGCAAAGAAGAGATAGCATTGTATATGCAACTGAGGAATTACAAAAAAGTTTCATGGTTGGAAGAAAAGGATCACTGAGGATGATGTTATTCTAAGCTGGGTGGTATGTAACAACCGATTTGAATAATAGGTGTTTTGTGTGTGTTATTGCTTCAAGTGCACAAGGATGAGACAAGGTATGGTAAGCAGATGGTAAGTGTGTGGGGTAAAGTATGGGATGCATGCACCTTTCCATTTAGCTTATATTTGGAATAATATGACATAATATTAATAATTATAAGAATTAGGTGCATTTGAGGTCTTCCTAGGAAGCACCATGGGGGGATTGAACCAATGAGTGTGGACACAAGATGAGTTCAAGAAATAATATTTTATTGAAGTTACCAAGTCTCATTATTCGAATTCTTCTTACCCTCTTTATCTTATGTGTCCATGTTTTGTTTTCCCAACCTTCATGAATGTCATGCGCTCTCCATGCAAGCTCTTGGGATGGGGATTCGATCATCCAGCCATGTTGAAAACATAGATCATCCATGCATGCATATATGCTAGGTATGTCGATGAAAAAAAATAGATATGGAAGGGAATTCTTAACTATTATTCCCATTGGTAATTCTCTCTAGGTTGGGGTTCAACTATTATATCACTACATTGCTTGAAAGTTTCTAAACCATAACCAGAGTTATGGATAATGGATGAAAGCAAAGGAATCTGGGTTATAACTAAGATAACAAAAATGTGGAAGAAATATAATTGTTTGATGGGAAAGGACTTGATATGTATGTTGTTGTGTTTTCCCGTGTATCAACTGTTAATATTCCATGTATCAACATAAAAGATGGTTTATGTGCTAGAATGGTTGAATGTGTACATGGGTAATGAATGGATTTGGCATAGACATTGTTATTTCCACTATTAATTTATATTTTCCTATAAATTCGATTTTTTTGTGTTGATCAACGGGGTTTTGGGCCTTCGGGAGCCATGTCTAAACTAGTGAGAGAGAGAATTAAGATTGTCGAACCATAAATAAAAGAGAGGTTGTGGCCAGTATACCACGACAGTCTCTTGGGAATAAAGCCATCAAAATACAAAAAATATTCCTGCCCCAAAGGGGAAACCAAGCTTTGTCTTGGAGGAACCAAGTTAAAATTTTAAAACCAGAGTTCCTATCAGATCCTTTTGTATCCAGAATATTCATAATAGCTTTAAAAACTAGGGAAAAAAGTGAAATCCTATAAACTAAGAAGAAGAAATCATTGATCATGTTGAACCTGGGGAAAGGTGTGACCTACAGAACCTCTTCGAGCAGTTACATCCAAACTCTCAGGACCCACAGGGTATGCTCTTGGGGGGATGAAAGTGCCTCCTTGGCATTTAGCTAGCCATGTGATCATCTTGAGAAGGTAGGTGTTATAGAGATACAATACTTCTAGTCTACTCTTAATTTGTTGAAAGTCTTGTTCCTTGGGTAGCATACCCATGGCCAAAATGATTTTGGTGTGCCAATAGAGCTCCAGGGTGTGGTAGAACTTCAAGTTCTTGGTTTGAATGCACCCTCGATCGGGAATAAAACCCCCAACATAAAACTCAACCTCATCATCTTCATTAAAATCTTTGATTAATCAAAACTTAGCTTCAACCTCACACATTTTACCTTTGTCTTCCTCCAAGGCAAAGTCCTTAAAACATTCTGCAGCATCAATGACTTCTTTCACAGCTCGAGAAGGATACATAGAGGAATAATGGGGTTTCTGGCCTCTAGGAACCATGTCTAGACCAATGAGTGATATAATTAATCTTGTCGAACTATAAAGAAAATAGGGGTGGTGGCCAATATACCAGAACAGAATAGAACCATAAGCATTTCCACCGCAGTCCCTATTGAACATACTTAAATCCTGAGTGAAATCAGATAGGATATCATCAGCAACTTTCACAACAATTTTTCTTCTAATGATTTGAAGTTGTGTCCATCAACCCTTCCTCATGTTTGATATCATACTTTCCATCCTGAGGAATATCCCCACTACCATTTCGACTCCCTGTTCTGAGCAAGGGTACAGAGGAAACCGCATTGAGTTCATGTGAGTGCAGAGGATAAGATGAGCTCTCATCTTCCCATGGATCACCATAATTTCCTCCTATTCCATCCGACCTCGAAAGGATACCCTCCAGATTGTTTGAATCCTTCAAGGTGATACGTGTGGCGACATGTTGAGAACCCCTAACCATGCATTGAGAGCCCTAAAGGAAGAGATCTTAGCAAACAACACAACCTAGATAAGGGTAAGCATTAGATCATTCTCTATTTTTATTTTGGGGCTCCTTTTTTCCTCTTAAATTGTCACATTTATTTGTAGCCAAGCTCTCAATGTGGGAAAATATGTGTAGACATGGTCGCTACAAGAAGGGAAAGGTAAGGTAGGTGGAACCTTGCATTTTTTATTTTTCCTTTTCATGTTATATAATATATTTGAGGGTTTCTTATTGTTGCTTTCTTGGTTTTGATTTGTGAAGGTAAGTTTGTCTAGCAAATAAATTCAATAAGAGAGTATAATGGAAATGACAATGAGGGTTGATTAGAGATCCATGGAGATTAGAATATAGATAGTTTGGTGGTATGCAAGGTCTCTATATTCACCAACATGGGGTTATATAATAATGTTAAGGCTTGTGGTTATGCAAATAGGGATTATATACATGTCAATACAAGGTTCATGCAAAAATCATGACAAGGTTCCTTTCAAAGTTGTATTCTTGGATTATCGAGGGTTATGTGACTAAGCAATTTAGGTCTAGTTTATAATAGCTTAAATAACTTCAGGAAGACATAGAGGCCCAAAACTTAGAAAGGTTTTCTAGATACAATCCCAAATGTAACCCTTGTTTATATTGCAATCATAGATGAGTGTCATTGTTCATAAAAAAAATTAAACTGTATTTCTTTTATTTTATGTTTTTCTTTATCTTCTTAAATTTTCATTTGGATGGAGATTTCCTATGAGGATTGCATGAATTTCTAAGAAAATGGTGATAGTGCAGAGTCTTATGAGGTAATATATTTTCCTTCTACAATGGATGACTACCTCAACTAAATTATCGAATCTCATTGTTTTTTATTGTAAAGCAGTTTTGTGTAGTGTGAGGATCTTTGTTTCTTTTTCAACACAAAACTTCTATTATCTTCTTAAAATTTATGTAAACTTAAACTCAATTATGATTATGTTTAATATAGAATATTATTTTTTGCATAACATGATACAACCTAACATTATTGTATTCCACATATCTATTGTAAAAACGTAATCATCCTTTGAATGTAACAATATTATTTTTTACATGAAATGATCCAACCTAGCATTATTGTATTCCTCATATTTACTTTAAAAAAATTATCATCCTTTCAATGTAACAATATTCTCTTTAGTGTCCTCGAGCTGTAGAACAGTCGGTGACAGAGTGTTGTTAGGATATTTATATACTTAGGAGTTAGTTAAGATCTACTTGGTCTAATGTGTCGTTAGGTAAAAGTGTGTTTCTTTAGTATGCATTAGTATGCATTTGTAGTTAGGAAATCCGACAGTCACAATATGTTCTTGACATAGAGTGATCTAACGGTTCATATTATCCTCGATCTTAATGACCATTGATTCATGGCTTAATACCTGATTGGTCCATGATCTCTATTTACAGAGCATGGAGGTTCATTTTTCGATGATCGATTGTGAGAAACTCTCTTGTAAAATCTCTCTGTAATCTTTTTATTTTTCATTAATAAATTGCTTCAAGTGGCTGCGTTGGCTGGGGCCGTGGATGTTTCCTTGTAGGGGTTTACCACGTCAAAACAATAGTGTGTTGATCTTTGATCTGGTTGTGTAAGTGTTTGTTGAAGGTGTCCGTCCTCTGTTGGAATACATGTGTTGTCGAACATGGTATCAGAGCCTGTTTGAAGACCTACTCCTGTTGTAGATCGAGATCATGAATCCGAGTTTCCTCATCTCTGTTTTCTACCATTTCCATACATTTCTAGGCTAATAGGACTGTTCCATTGCATCTGGAGTGTTCATTTCATTCAAGAATGCTTTTCATTTCACTCGAAAAGGTTTTTGTTTTCCCAATATACAGTCATTTCAACTAGATCTAGAGGTATAAAGCTTGAATATGCCATTTTTAATTTTTTTGTAGAGTATTATTTCGGTTTTATATTGTTTGTTTTTGGGTTGCTACTCTTTTAGATCTGTGTATTCTCTTTGCCCCGCACCCTGTGCGATCTCAGAAAATCATAAACATATAGGAAAAGGTGCATTTTCTGGGTAAGCTAACCGAGATCTAACCCTTCTTGTCATCAAGTTCAAGTCTCTCTTTTGTTACTTTTTTTTTTTGAAAAAGTTTGTGCTCCATTGTAAAGTGTATTTCACTTCAAGTATAAAAGTGAATCACTATAAGTAGCTTTAATATTTTAGAGTTATTTACTTTGCATGAAACTTTTCTTTTATAAAGTAACTTCATTGTAAAAGTGATCCCCACTTATTTTAATAAAAATGGGTCACTTCATCACGTGGTCCATTGGTTATTGTTTATGCCTTTTTTTAAAAGGGCATAACTTTCACATCCGAAGTCTATTTTCAGTGCCATTTTTTTTAAACCGCCTAATTTTTTGAGATAATTTCATCCAGATCATCAGTTTCAGTTTTTAAATCCATATTATCTACATATTTAATATGGCTTCTTCAAATAGCCCGCAGGGGTGTAGACTGATTGGCAAGTGTCGTGTAAATGGAAGGAAATATGTAAAAAGAGGTCTCAAAGTCGATTCTCACCCTGATTTACGTGTGCTCCATTCTTCCAAGCTACCTGGAAGCACCTGGGGGTATAGTGGTAGTGGACGGGTATCGACCCTGTGTCACACGAGTATGAGAACCATGAGTTGTCGATTCCCCCAGTACAAAATATATATATATGGCTTATTCAAATAATATTTTTCTTACTAGCACCAACTACTTCCAATGGAAATCCCATATGGCCGATTTATTAAGAAGTAAAGGCTTGTAACGGATTACCTTGGGAAAGGAAACAAGACCTAATGATGTTGATAAGAAATTCAAATGGGCTAATAGGAGTGACAAAGCATGTGGACTAATTAGAATTTCCATCTCTCCTGATTTAAGGTTCCACCTTCAACAAATTGATAAACCCAAAGAAGTTTGGGAAAATATTGAATCTATGTTTAGTAAACACAATATTATCTTAGCACAATAGTTAGAAAATCAAGTACTGACTTTAAGTCCAAGTGATTTTTCTTGCATTGAAGACTATCTATTTAAGTTTAAAACATTCAAAATTTTATGTGAAGAATGTAAGATAAAGATAGAAAAAGATCGTTGCGTCTATCCTATTATTTCTAAGCTAGGTAGTTCATATTTTGTGTTTGTATCTACCTTTTATGCCATGCAAGAGGCTCTAGGGACAACTTATCAAAAACCCACTCTTGAGAACTTTTGTGATGATTTGATTAGAGAGCAAGATAAGCTTGTACAATTTGAAGTGATCAACACTGCAGGTACCTCCAACAAATCCTTAGTCGTCCATCAGAAAGATAAACCCAAGAATCCAAACCCAAGAAGCAACATCCTCACCACAACAACAAGCAACATAAGGGTCCCAAGCCCATTCAAACAACTTATGCTCCTAATGGTGACAAAGGAGAAAAATATAAAAATAAGAAGACTGACATACATTGCAACTTTTGTGATAAATATGGTCATGATGACTCCAAATGTTTCAAGAAGATGGAAGCTTTAGAAGCAAGGATGAAGAAGCACAACATCCATATTGATTCTACTACTTCTTCTTCTTCTCATGGGCATGCACTTTCTACTTATGGTTTCTCCTTGAATACAACTTCTACTTCTTCTGATGAGTGGCTTATTGATTCTAGATCATATTATCATATCGCTAAGGATAGAGACATATTTTCTGATCTAAATGAATATAACGTCAAGAAAATATTTGTTGGTGATGATACATCTCTTAGTGTTGAACGATTTTCAATAGTTCAAGTAGAAAAATGGTCATTTCAATGATGTATTATGTGTTCCAAGTCTTTCTTGTAACCTTCTATCAGTATATCAAATCACTCATTTAGGTGAAGGTAAGACCATAGAGTTTTCACCTCACCAAGTTGTAATCAAGGATCTAAAATATCCTAAGCATGTTCTTGCAACTGGAATTGTTGATGATATTACTAGGTTGTACAAGTTTGACAAGTTTGGTTCATCGTCGTTTTCATTAGTTTTTGTTTCTCATAGAGATGACTTGAGCAAACTTTGGCATGAGCAGTTTGGTCATCTAAACTATCTCTCATTGCAGTAACTATGTAATCAACAAATGGTGACTGGTCTTCCTCTTGTTTCGTGCAGAGATGGTGTTTGTGTTGGTTGTGTTCTTGGCAAACATCATCAGGACAGTTTTGACAAACTTGCCTCTTGGCATGCCTTGGGCCCTTTGCATCTTGTTCACGGTGATTTGTGTGGTCCACTTTCTTCTCCTTCTTTTTCTGGGTGTAAGTATTTCTTAGCTTTCATTGATGACTTTTCCAGACGTACTTGGATTTACTTCTTAAAACTTAAGAGCGAATTTTTTGACAACTTTTTGGCCTACAAGGCCCTTGTAGAAAAGCAATCTGGAAATCAAATTCAAAGGTTAAGAATAGATAATGGAGGAAAATATGTGAACAATAATTTTACAAGTTACTGCACTACACAGGGCATCCAAATGTAACACATTGTTCCATATACGCCACAACAAAATGGTGTTGCTGAGAGAAAGAACCGCACATTACAATAAATGGCTAATTGTATGATCCAATCTAAGGGATTAAGTCTAAAGTATTGGGTGGAAGCCATCAAATTTTCAAATTACATAGTAAATCGCACTCCCACAAAGTCTCTTAAAAATATAACACTGAAGAATCTTGGAATAAAATTAAACCATATGTAATTCACTTCCATGTATTTGGCAGTATAGCATGGGCTCACATTCCTGGTGATAAAAGGAAAGCATTGCATCATAAAAGTGAGAAGTGTATATGTGTTGGTTATTCTGAATATGTCAAAGGTTATAGACTTCTTCAACCACATTGTAATGAAATTATTATTACAAGGGATGTTAAATTTGATGAAAATCTCTTGGCCTACGAGCCTAATTCGGCGATTGTGCCTTCTTCGACCTGTGAGCCATCTTCGGTGTTTGTTCCTTATTCAGCCTGTGAGTCATCTTTAACGTTTGTGCCTTCTTCTGTTCCTATTCTGGTTTCTTCTTCAGATGATGATAGTGAGGATTAAAATCCACCTCCACCTACTCACCTTCCTCTAGATGATTCCTTTGAACCTACACCAGCACCAGCTCCACCGCTTCCTAGATGGGTCTGTTCAACATGAGAAGAAGTTGGTGATCTTTTAGGTGATCCTTCAGATTAGCATCAGACATGTTCACGGTTCCAACAAGCCTCTTCTCTTTTGGTTCAAGTTTCAAAGACTCATGATCCAGAGACATTTGCAGAAGCTTCAGGTCATCCAGATTGGGATATAACAATGAATGAAGAGTATTGTTCTTTAATGGAAAACGATACTTGGGATCTTTCACCTCTTCCAAAAGGAAGAAAACTTGTCAGATGTAAATGGGTCTACAGAACTAAGTATGCATTAGATGGAAGTGTTGAAAGACACAAGGCTTGGTTAGTTGCCAAAGGATTTTCCCAAGTTTAAGGAATTGACTATAATGAAACCTTTACCCCTATAGCCAAAATGAATTCCATCTGCCTTGTTCTTGCCCTTGCTGCCTCACATAAATGGGAGGTCCATCAGATGGATGTTAAATCTGCCTTCTTGCACAGAGATTTGCAAGAAAAATATACATGGAACAACCTCCTGGCTATGTCTAGAATGAATCTAGCCTTGTTTGTCACCTTAAGAAATATCTTTATGGTCTTAATCAAGCTCCATGAGCTTGGTATGCCAAAATGAACAACTTTCTTATTGACACCAGATTTTCTAGATGTCGTTTTGATCCTAATGTCTATACCAAGAAAGTAGGAAGCCATCTCATAATCCTTGTCCTTTATGTTGATGACCTTATCCTTACTAGTAATGACTGAAAACTTTTAAACCATGTGAAAACCAGCCTTAAGACGAAATTTGAAATGACAGAATTAGGATTTTTGCACTATTTCCTTGGCCTCCAAGTTTTGCAAACCAATGAAGGAATTTTTCTTTCCTAGTCTAAGTATGCTTGTGACCTTCTTCGTCATTTTTACATGGACGATTGTAAACCAACCCCTTCTCCCTTCCAGTATGGAGTCAAGCTTACTGCTACATGTACTTCTCTCGAAGTTGATGCCACCCTGTACCGTTAGTTAGTTGGTAGCCTCTTATACGTGACTCATACTAGTCCTGATCTTTCCTTTGATGTTGGTCTTGTTTCCCGATATATGAAAACACCCCATGAAAGCCATTGCAAAGAAGATAAAAGGATATTCCACTATGTTTGTGGCATAGTTCAATTCAAGATACATTACAGTTCAGGGGGGACTCCTTTATTGGTTGGTTTCAGTGATTCATATTGGGTCGGCGACCCTGATGATCAGAAGTCTACTATAGGTTATGTTTTCAGCCTTGGTTCAGGACCTGTCACTTGGTCCTTTAAGAAACAACAGGCGATTTCACTTTCTTTAGTAGAAGCAAAGTATCGAGCAGCGGTAAATGCAAGTCAGGAAGCCTTATGGCTTCGATAGATTCTTTTAGAGTTTGGATTCCAGCAGAAACATTCGACCAACCTTTGGTGCGACAATTAGAGTGCCATCAAGCTCGCCAAAGACCCAGTTCAACATCAGTGCAGCAAACACATCAAGCTACATATGCACTCCATAAGAAACCTCATTCATGATCAAGTTATTGAAGTGCTCTTTTTCCGTACAGAAGATCAAGTTGTAGACATTTTCACAAAGTCTCTTACAGAAGTGAAGTTTTCCAAACTTCAATCTATGTTAGGAGTTCAGGAAGTTGTCATCAAGGGGGGATAGGCTCTAATGCCTCCTTCCTTCTCCTATCGTGTCACTATTGTAAATCCTTCAATCCTATCCCAAGTTGTTCTTAAGGGGGGATGTTAGGATATTTAGACACTTAGGAGTTAGTTTAGATCTACTTGGTGTAATGTGTCGTTAGGTAAAAGTGTGTTTCTTAGTGTGTTTATTTAGTATGCATTAGTATGCATTTGTAGTTAGGAAATCTGACGGTCACGATATGTTCCCGACATAGAGTGATCTGATGGTTCATATTCTCCTCGATCTTAATGACCATTGATCTGTGGCTTAACACCTGATTGGTCCATGATCTCTATTTAAAGAGCATGGAGGGTCATTTGTCGATGATCGATTGTGAGAAACTCTCTTGTAAAATCTCTTTGTAATCTTTTTCTTTTGCATTAATAAACTGCTCCAAGTGGTCACATTGGCTAGGGTCGTGGATGTTTCCCTGTAGGGGTTTTACCACGTCAAAACATCGGTGTGTTGATCTTTGATCTGGTTGTGTGAGTGGTTACTGAAGTTTTTTTTCCTCTGTTGAAATACATGTGTTGTCGAACAAGCATGTTGTTAAGACATGCCGTGATGTTAAAGTCACTGGTTCAAAACCTGTGGGGACAAAAAATCCAGCCATGTTAAAGGTTGGTGTGGCTCAGGCCGAGTGCGATCCCTGGGTGATTTTGATGGCTTAGATTCCCCTGAATCGTGGTTTCTCAAACCACAAGCTAGTCCCGTAGGTCACGAACAAACTAGCAAACAAAAAAAAACAATATTCTCATTAATTATTTTTAATTCTTAATACATCTATGTGTTTTACTTTTACATGGAATTTCAAAGAATCAATTTAAATTTACTCTATTAACAAATGATAACAAAAACATTTTAAATTATTTAATTGATAAATTTTTTTCACTTAAATAATATTTTTTAATAATAATATAAGCTAAATTTCACTATCCATTCTTTTCATTTGTTTTCTTAAAACTATATAAATATTTAAGGTTTATAATTTTATAACTATTCTTTGTTTTTGTTTTTTTCATAAATAACCAATATTTATTATTGTAATAAGTCTACTAATAAACCTTGTTGAGGGAACCATTATCTAACATATTTTAATCTTTGTACAAAAAAAAGCTTTCAAATAAATTAAGAGCAAGAACTTTTTTTTAATAATTTAGTGGTTAGACTAAATTGAATAGTTGTAAAGTATGAAATAAATTAATAAAAATAATGTTTTTTAATCTTTTTCTTTTGCATTAATAAATTGTTCTAAGTGGTTGTATTGGTTAGGACCGTGGATGTTTCTCTATAGGGGTTTTACTACGTCAAAATATCAGTGTGTTGATCTTTGATCCGGTTGTGTGAGTGGTTACTGACGTTGTTTGTCCTCTGTTGAAATACATGTGTTGTCGAACAAGCATGTTGTTAAGGCATGCCGCGATGTTAAAGTCACTGGTTCAAAACCTGCGGGGACAAAAAATCCAGTCATGTTAAGGGTTGGTGTGGCTCAGGCCGAGTGCGATCCATGGGTGATTTTGATGGCTTAGATGCCCCTAAATCGTGGTTTCTCAAACCACAAGCTAGTCCCGTAGATCACGAACAAACTAGAAAACAAAAAAAACAATATTTTCATTAATTATTTTTAATTCTTAACACATCTATGTGTTTTACCTTTACACGGAATTTCAAAGAATCAATTTAAATTTACTCTATTAAAAAATGATAACAAAAATATTTTAAATTATTTAATTGATAAATTATTTTCAATTAAATAATATTTTTTAATAATAATAATATAAGCTAAATTTCACTATCCATTCTTTTCATTTGTTTTCTTAAAACTTTATAAATATTTAAGGTTTATAATTTTATAACTATTCTTTGTTTTTGTTTTTTGTTTTTTTTAACTTTATAAATAACCAATATTTATTATTGTAATAAGTCTACTAATCAACCTTGTTGAGGGAACCATTATCTAACATATTTTAATCTTTGTATAGGAAAAAGCTTTCAAATAAATTAAGAGCAAGAACTTTTTTTTAATAATTTAGTGGCTAGACTAAATTGAATAGTTGCAAAGCATGAAATAAATTAATAAAAATAATGTTTTTGCGCAACTTAGTGGCTAAACTAGTCTCTATAGATACAAAGCATGTATGTATTCTCTCTTGTAAACTATTTTCAGAAT
>JZKD02S1388080.1:0-11357 GCA_000966675.3 Picea glauca
CCCCAACCACACTCACTGAGCTTCGGAGCTTCTTGGTCCTTGCCAATTTCTACCACAGGTTCGTGTTGGGATTCTCCCATATTACATGGGCCCTCATCCAAATAACCAGGGGTGGTGGTAAGGCGAAATTTGTGTGGGGATGGTCCCAACAACAAGTGTTCGATGATTTGAAGCAGCACTTGTGCTCAGCCCCAGTACTTTCACTACTAGACCTACATCATCCCTTTGAGATCGAGAAAAATGCTTCAGACTATGTTGTGGGCATCGTTCTCACTCAGCAAAACCACCTTGTGGCCTATCATAGTGAGACACTATCAGATGTTGTCCGTAAGTACCCTACTTACAAAAAATAAATGTACTCCATTGTGAATTCCTATCACCAATGGAGACATTACATTCTTGGGAAGGAGACAGTCATCCACACTGATCATAAGTCACTACAGTTCATGTAGACACAAGGAAAATTGCAGAATGACTGCCATCAAAAGTGGTCCACATACTTGCAGCAATTCCACCTCAACATCAAGTATAAAACAGGAAGCACCAATCACATCATTGATTACCTTAGCATACCACTAGTCGCGGCACTCACCATGGTGCTAGACTCTTGCGACCATGAGACCTCTGAATGGCCCCAACTCTATGAGACAGACCCAAACTTCACCACCACCTACCAAATGTTGGGTGCAAACGCAGTTGTCGATAATTTCCATATTCAAGATGGGTTGTTGTGTCGTCTAGGCCATATCTGTGTTCCATCAAGTGAGTGAGCAAAGCTGATCTCAGAATCCCACTACATTCGGGTGGCTAGACACTTCAGCATCGAAAAGACAGTGGCAATGCTACATAAACATTTCTATTGGTCGAAACTTCGACAGGAGGTATCAAGTCCTACACAGCCTGCGTTATTGCCAAACCGACCACTAAGAAACAGAGCATGTACACCCCTCTTCCTAATCCCGAGAGACCATGGGAATCCATCTCAATGGACTACATGTCGGGCCTCCCATCCACCAAGTGGGAAAATCACTGTGTTTTTTTGGTTGTTGATCGCTTTTCTAAGATGGCGATTCTGGTTGCCTGCAAGAAGAGAATCATAGTAGAGGCCACTACTAAGCTCTTCTTTGAACAAGTCTGGGTACATTTTGGAATCCCTTAAACCATTGTCTCAGATCGGGATAGTTTATTTCTCAGTACATTCTGGTCGAGCCTATGGTAACTGCTGGACACTAAGCTCACCAAATCCACGGCCTTCCACCCCCAGACAGATGGCCAAATTGAGGTCATAAATTGAATGATTGTGCATATCCTTCGCATGTATAATTCAAAGCACCCTCACACATGGGATGAGAGCCTTCCCTATGTCCAGCATAGCTACAACCAAGCCTTTCATAGCTCAACTAGCCACATCCCCTTTCAGGTGGGGTTGGGTTTCCAACCATTGGGTCCCATAGATGTTGCACTTCCTCTTGCGGTCACCTCGACCGAATCATCTCCTACTCCAACTGAAGCTAACAAATCCACCCAATTCATTGAGTAGATCCAATAGGTTCAGGATATACTACATAAGTCCAATGACAAGTACAAACAGTGCCATGATTAACATCGGGTGCCACATAAGTTTCAGGTGGGTGACAAAGTTTGGTTGCACTTGCAGAAAGAACGCCTTACAGGACCCCATAGAAATATTCACCCACTTTTTTATGGGTTGTACACCATAACCAAGGTCATAGGGGATAATTCTTTTGAGCTCAGCATTCCTCCTTTCCTTAGCCTGCACCCAGTGTTCAACGTGGATCTCCTTCGCCCTTATTTCCCACCATTATTGGACACCTCAGAAGTAGCAGAACAACTGAAACCAACAAAGCTCAACCCCAACTACATACAAAAATATTACAATGATCATATTATGGACACACATATCAAGGGCACTTTACAACAAAGGATCTAGCTTTATCGAGTCGTCAAAGCAGGGTAGCTCCTGCACCAAGGCAAGTGGCTCACTCGGGGCCAAATTCAGCAGAAATTTCCTCATTTGATGGGGGCCCTTAACGCAATGGAGATAATTTCTTCCTAAGGTGGTAGGATTGATCCAGGTGGATATCGATGGCCACCCACCTTTTCCAACTGGCTCAAAACAGTTTTCTGGCAATTTTGGTAATTTACTATTTTTAGCAGTTTTCACTTCCAGAGCCATTTTGAGGCCCTAAATGATGTTTTTTGGGAAATTAGGTTTGCAATATGGGATTTCCTATGATATTGTGCCTATAATGAATCTCCTTGACAATACCTTTCCAACGAGCTATCATACGCCTAAAATAGAGATCGTATGCAAAAGCTACGACCCCGGGAAGTTGATGTACTAACTTACCCAAACAGGGCCCACGTGACTTTTGGCGCTTCATCTCCTAGGGTTAGGTTTTTGGATGTCTAGGGTTTTTTGCATTCCTTCTTATTGTAAAAAGGCCTTTAGAGCCTCATTGTAATCATATTCTTGCAAATGAGCGCAATCATCACATCTCTTCTCAGAGATAAGCTGCCACCATTCGAGCAAGCTTGTTTCCACTGCATTTTACAGTTTCAGCTTATTTCGTTATTGAATAGAAAACTTGGTTTACTGTATCTCTGTTATTTTGTGTTAAGCCCGTGTTAATAATTTGTAGTCATTTCGTTCTTCTCATAAAATCTGGATCAGCAATAGTCCATAAAATTGGAGATTGGTATCTCATGGATCATGGGACATACATAAGAATATATGGAGCTACCAAAGCTATTCATCTACTCCCAAGGTTTGTACCCAAAAGGTTGGTATTGCAGGAGATCGCATATCAAATCATGATCCATGGAGTCATGGAAGCACTCTACCATGATAAGAATTCCATATGTCCCTCGTTACCATTGTGGATCGGGTCATACTCCTTTGGAAGCATCAAGCAAGATCAAGTTGAAGTAGACGTTCTATTATCGTTCCACTTTGGGGAGGAAATATTTAGAAGACATGACCCAAAGGTAGTTAAAGAATATTGAAATAAACACAAACACACTTCGGAATACATTTCAGCCACATGGGAAGAAGAAGAGGCTCACTTTGGTGCCTGAATGTATGAAGAAGTTATTTCCAAGAGGTAGAGAAAATCGTTGGGCAAGATCTCTAATGAAGAAAAGGCTTAGGAAGAAGCATGGAAAAGAGATGAAGAAAAGGCATTAAAAGAAACATCCACTACAACATATACACATTTTGAATCCGCAGAGGGAGAGGAGGGAGTGATAGACAAGAAAATAATAAAGAAGGAAAAATTCCATAAAAATAAAGAATACGCCACCAAGAAGAAACGAAAGATAGAGGAATCCGAGGAAAAATTAGAGGCCAATGTAGTACTAGCAGTGGAGGAGGGAAAAAAAGAAACTGAGAAGGAAACAGTGGCTGAGGTAGAAGCAATAGCAACAACTGAGAAGGTAATAGCAGAGAAAATGGAAGCATATGAAGTTATAGGTAATCTAGTTGAAGAAGAAAAATGAAAAAGGGATGATGAGGCACTAAGAAATGACACTTCACTTATGGACACCGACATCCCGGAGACATCCACAGACGTTCCTCTCACCAGTGGCCACCTCCAATTCGGAGAAATGGAGCTGGGAATTGTACACCCTACAAGCCCAACAAGATGGTGAACTTGAATAAGTTCGGATTCAACAAAGCAACCAGTAGAATTGTGCAACAACAAACAAGGAAGGTCCTAGTTACCAAACGAAACCCATCGTTAGTCATCACAGAGACTACAGTAGTAGAAGACATCATCAAAGACCCATTCTCCATAGAATCCTCCAGCACTACTTTCACTGAGGAAACAGAACGAAACCTCATGAATTTGTTCCACGGAAAATGAAGAAAATGATGTTAGGATTAGAGAGTTGGAAGAACAACTCAGGAACCCAAAGAAGGATGAAGGCGACCTAAGAGAATTCAAGGAATGTGTTGAAAAGGTAAGAAAATAGCTTGAGGAGACTACTACTGATATGTATTCCCATCTCCATGTCTTCCCATAGCTAGCAACACACATAATGGACCAACACAGTGTCATTCAAACCAAGAATGTCTAGTTTGTTACCATTTGGGAAGTATTAAATCATATGCAATGGTGGATTGTAGAGAACTCGGATGCTTCGACTAAGTTGCCTCACTCCTCAAAAGGATAAAGGAGGATCGATTATGCTTCCCTTGACTTCTACCAACAGAATGTTGAAAGGGAAGAAAAGGAAACAAAGAATTCATTATCCATCTATGTACATATCCACAAGGTTGCACAAGTTTTGATGCACAAGGGACATCTACCTCCCATTTAAGTAAATGCTTCTTGTAGAATTCAAGAAAACTTTTTGAGTAGTTACTTTAACTTCTATAAGGAAGAGGCCCATTTTGAAAGGAATCTTCAAGAATTGTACATTTGCAAACTATTTTGAGAATTAATATTGAGAATCCCTCAGGGCCAATTTTGTTAGAGAGAAGAACTCTTTTAGTTGGTCGATTACTACAAACTACTTTCAGAAAATTGTGGGTTGTTTACATGTGTTGTAAAAATTTATTTTTCCTATAGATTGTTCTTATGCAAATCAAAATCGTTATTGCAGCTTTGCTTATTATTTCTTATGTTTTTTCCTAAGATGATGAGTTTCTTATGTATGTAATTTTATGAATTCGACTAATCTAGTGATGATATATGCATGCATATGTTGTCTAACCTTGTTGCTTATTAACAGCTAACTGAAAGAAGTTATTTTCAGGGATTGGTTTTGTTTAAAACTACTCATTTGGTTATTGTAGATTATCATAGCTAGGATAGAGCAGATTATATTTAATTTTTTCAATTAGTTAGATTTCATTTGCATCCCCATTGCATTCACAACCATACAATCACCCCTCAAACCCAATAATGGCATTCGGGCCAGAATCTAGATGGGTCTCCTAAACCAAATGGTGCATAGTATAATTGGGACCATATTGAGACTATGTATCAGGGATTACCCCTTACAGTTGAAAGGAAATTATGTCACCTCAATAGTTTTACTACCATAGGGATATCCCATTCTGATTTATTGATGGGGAAAATGATTCATGTAGCCAACATTCCTTCAATATCTTTTTGTATGATTTATGTATACTTGTGTGCCAGCTTATATGTTTTTTTTTTCATGGGTTTATCCCATGGTGTTAGGTCAATCTTCAATTCTCCCAATTCTTTGATCAAAACCTTAAAGCATTTATAATCTTTGGAAAACATATCTGGATATTATTTGAGTAGGTCAATTATTTATGTCGGTTTCTTTTCTTCACCTTTAGTCACTAATATTATCCATTTTTTCATCAATCATCATTTGAGATATCAACTTCTATGAATTTTATTTCAACATTCGTCCCTTCCGGTGCCTTTGATTCATCCAATTTTATCTCTCCTTCATGGACTTCATTATATTCCACTAGAAAATCAATTTTCTCTTGGTCTTGTAGGTCAATTT
Source organism: Picea glauca (assembly GCA_000966675.3). Classification (NCBI taxonomy): domain Eukaryota; kingdom Viridiplantae; phylum Streptophyta; class Pinopsida; order Pinales; family Pinaceae; genus Picea; species Picea glauca. The sequence goes on from JZKD02S1388080.1 coordinate 5,515, forward strand.
GTTTAGACACCTTTAACATGGATTTTACTTGCCTCATAACTTTTGGATAATCTCTCTTCCACCTAAAACTCTTCCATAGAAAACATTCATTTTCCATGTAAATTTATTGATGGATCTAAAAAAAAAAATCATGGAATGATATTCTATGGCAAGTCAAGGTCGACCCTATGTCAATCATAAACTTTCCTTTTTCTTGTATAATTTTGTTATGTTGTCTTATTTTTAGTTTCTAATGTCCTATACTACTTCTTGTAGGTCGACTTTTGTTGAAACAAAGGAGAAATATTTTAGCTCCTTCCAGGTGCAAGTATCTCCTCTAGGCTCTTTAATTTTGTGTTATTTATAGGGTAACTCATCCAATGTATTTGGGAATATGTGTGGCCAAAATCATTCATCTCTATATCCTATTCTCCTCCACTCTTTTTCACGATCCTAAATATAGGATTTGGGTCAAACCTTGGTTTAAATTTTACCATATTCGCTGTGGTGGTAAGTTTATTCCCTCCAAATTTTTCAATGAAGTACATTTTCATCAAGGTCCACATCTACAATCGAGGTGCATGTGTATCCCACCATCGTGTGGCTTGACCTATGAACAACTACATCAAAATCTGTAGTCGACCCTACTCACCAAATTTTTTTGATACTTCATCAACATGGATTGTAGGTGACTCATATTCTTTAAATCTCAGGAGAGGGATTGTGATCAACTTCTTGATTGTGGGTATTGACTTGGATATTATCTAATTATTTTATCATATATGGTGTGTATTTATTTGATTGAAAAGTAAGATTGAAAGATCTCTTTTGGTATCGTTTTGACTATTCATGTTCCATTGCTTTTGATTCATAATTATCTATTTACCACTCATACAATTATGTTTCAAAATTTTGACCCACAAAAAATGGTGAGCCATGCAACAATTCTCCTCTGACATTTGGTTCAACATTATATTTTTATCCTTGGGTTACTTGATAAAAAATTCTTGTGTCTTTTTCTTCTTCCTAGGGTTCTAACCAAGGTTTTCCTTATTTGGGATCAAGGGGTATAATAATCCCTCTTACATTCCCTTTCATATTTATCATGTCTTTTTTCTAGGGAAATTTGATCTGAATTGGATCTTAGCAAATGCTAGTAAATGTTGTAAATAAACATGTTTTGTTTTATTTCATATTATTTAGTCTTTTGGCACAATGGGAAGGTTAAATGAACAACTATGACGTTTGGCCTTCCAAAAGCATCCCATTAAAAATAATGAGATCTACAACAAATAGGGCAATGAGGGGAGATGCAAGGAGAAAGAGGGAAGGATAGTAGCATAAATTAAAGCTCGAAGAGGGCATCGTGTTGGAGGTTGAGTGGACGAAGGAGTTAATGTTATTTTTCACTCCAATATAAGGTGTCTCTAATTCATGGCATCTTTAATTTGGTTCCTCACAGTGAGTAACAATACACAGAGTCTTTGTCTAGCTCGCCCCAGTGTAATTTTCTCCTCATCATAATAAAAGTCCCATTTAAATGTTGAATCTACGAGTTATTTCAATCTATGCTTTTGGAATTTGGTTTTGAGTTATGGAAATGTATGCATACTCTGTTGATGTGTCTTTTTTATCTTATAGCACCCATCCAAAGCGTTCTCCCATTTTCTGGGCGAATTTAAACTTGCATGGGTGAATTTAAACTTACCTAGGTGAATTTAGGGACCCCTAGGTGTTTTATTTACTGCTTGGGTGAACTTGTATTTACATGGGAGAATTCAAAGACCCATGTGAGTTTTACCCATTTCCTGGGTGTGTTTTTTATTGTTTGGATTAATTTCTCATCCTTCCTTCATCCAAACACATTCCCCACGTCAAATTACCTTCCCTGGACATTTTTCTTCATTTCTAAACATCTAAATCCGTCCCTTGTATTTTTTTATTTGTTGTGGGGGATCAAAACTACCCATGGATGTTTTTTTTAGTTGCTAGAGTCACCAATCCACCTACATATGTTTTCCTTTGTTGTTGAAGATCAAATCCTCCCTCTAGATATTTTTTTTAATTGTTGGTCAACCCATTCCGACTAGGTTTCTCTTGAAGTCGGTTTTCTTTCATTTGGTCTACCCGACCACCAAATAATTCAATCGGGATTTCATTTGGTCGACCCAACCATCAAAGAATTTGACCAGGATTTCATTTGGTCGACTCGACCATCAATCATTCGACTAGGTTTTCATTTATTCGACATGACCATCAAAGCATTTGATTGGTTATCCATTAGGTTGACTCGACTAGTGGGTGGTCGATGGGTTTATCATTTGGTCAACTCAATTGATTGGCATATTGAAAGGATTACAACCAGTTGAAGAATATCAAGATAGAAAGAAGAATATTTTTCTACAGCAGAATCTATGTTGGTGAGACAGGAAATCCATAGGCCTACTGTTTATGGATTAGATGGTATGAGAGCAAGTTTTGAAGGCTTGGAGAACACTTGCATGGTAAACACCCACTGCTAGTACCAAAACAATGGACAAACATTGTTTCCATGACTACAAAAAATCATAGCACCTTCAATGGTAGGGAATCATCATGAAGAAGATGACAAGGAAGACCCAGAGTTCATATTGGCTCAACTGGAACAAATCATTTCTACATTCAACTAGTTGGTGACACAGTTGCTAGTAATTAAGGGTAACAAGAAATCTCAACAGATATTGAGCATGAAGAACACAAGGTTGGCCCGGAAGTTTCCGAAGGAGAGATGCTTGGAAACTTAGGTAATGACAAAAAAAATTCTTCATCTTCCAGTGTTCCTTTCAAAGTGTAAGCGAAGCTAGAAATACCCATGTTTAATGGAAAAACTAATGTTGAAGTCTTGGATACTTGGTTGAAACAATTGGAAGTTTACTTTGGTATTTATCAAATCTAAGAAACACAACATATCTTCTTTGATCATTTGAAGATGACTGGACATGTTATGTTGTGGTGGGAAAGTTATGTGGATGCATTGAGGATAAGCAAGAACCCCATGGTGATGAATTGGGAGTACTTCAAGGAATTACTCAAGTCACAATTCTATCCCATATGTTATGTTGGAGTAGGAAAATTTGGGTAAGTTTTTAGAATTGTGATAGAGAAAACCACACGACAAGTCAGCAAAGGAGTAGTGTGTGCAAAATATAGTTAACGCATATTCAAGAGCCAACACGCAAAAGGTGGAAGTTAGTTAGTAGTAGTTAGACCATTTGGTCCATTTTGTAATGGGCTAATCCCTAGTAGAAATGTATAAATATGTAATGGGTTTTTGGGTACAGGTGTGGGTGTGGGTGTGAAATAATGGTATGAGAGTATGAGCGAATGGTATGAGTAGAGTTCAGGAGTATGATTGGAGAATGATATAAGTTTGATCTGTATGTGTGAATGGATAGGGAATTTTGGATAGAACTGGTGTATCTTATATGAGCACATTGCACACTTGTTGTAAGGAATGAATATGAATTAATATTATAAGAAGCCAGTAGTTGTGGACATAGCCCAGTTGGGGTGAACCACGTTAAATTCATGTGTTCCGATGTGTTTTTTTTATGATGTGTTGGTTTAATGTTTATTTTGAACATGTAATATATTATTATGAGTTGATATGAATATGTATTTGATGGTTCCACACACATGTTGGATGATTAAGTAATATGAATTTTCATATGTTATTATATTGTTATAATTTCTCACCCAGGGTATATTACATGTTGAATGAATGTTAATTCAGAATGAATTTTAGAATGGTCTCCATTCCCTTCATGACTTTGGAAGCTTGGTTCCTACATTCCCCCTAGGTACCTTAGGTGAGACTTCACCTACTTGCGGTTGATGTCGAAAGGGTCGGTATCTTTAGGGTTTTGTTGGTGATTTAATGTTGACCCTGGGGTATTCCCATTGTGCACCAACAAATGGTTCTGTTGGCGGGAATGGGATCTGCAACTAAGGGGGATGTGGAGACCTACTAAGGAGGAGATTAGACAATGGTTGGACATGAAGGAGATTGAATTTTTTGTAGATCAGAATAAGAATCCATGGATCGACGCAGGGAAATGGCTACAAAAGTGTGTGTTTACATATTTGCATGAAATTTTCTTTAATGATTTTTTGAATATTTTAGCATAGTGGATCCAGATATTAGTTGAATAAATCAGAAGATTTCATATTGTTATTCTGAGAAATTGGATTCTTGATTTAATTAGGAAATTCAATACTATAAGAAAATGTGTATCATGTGAAGTAGATCAATGGTTGGAAAGTGTGTTGGGAGGTTACATTATTGAATTTGTCATATATTGTACTCAGTCATATAACGCTATTGAAAGCGAACTCTTTAAGGTACCATGCAAAATATACCTAAATTCACTATCTAATTGGATTAATATGTTGTTGTGTGACAAGGGAGTTATGAAAATTGAATCTGGTAGCTAAGTGTCTCTGTGCACATAGGGGGATTGGGGGATAACTAGTTGATGGCATAAGCATAAAGAGGGATGAAGAGAAGGAATGAGGAATGCATGGGATGAGGATGCCAAGAGAAGAAGAGTGTGTGACGAATAAAGAGATTGTATTATTGTGTAGTGGCAAGATATTTACACTGAATAAGAAGAGGATTGTGTCTGAGAGAGAGGGGCAGCACAATTATAACGAGGAAAGAGACATTGGTTTGATACTCTAGATCGAAGGGATTTTGTGCATAGAACAAAATATTTGTCATCTCATTATAGTAGAAGAATATCCCACTCATATCAGACTCTTCGTCGAACCCATGACCCCATGTGCATCGCCAAGAACTGAGGTAAGATCGGAAGATTTTTCAATTTTAGTTAGAGAAGGAAGTAAAGATAATAGTAATAGTAGTCAGAGTAGTGGAATTAATATGTTGATTCAGAATCAGTTAGTGTTATCAGGAAAGAATATCATGCAGAACACAATGGCATGGGTAGATCCTACTTTAAGAATGCATGTCTTCCATGGAGCGAGGAGAGAGGATCTAGAACAACATTTGTTCATTTGTGAGAAAATATGGACTATAAATAATGTCCAAGATGATGATGTGTATATTGCACAGTTGGAAATGACATTCATAGATCGTGCATTATTATGGTACATGAAATATCATACTACAACACCTGCAATATAGACTAGAACATTGGCAGAGGTAAGACAAGCTCTATTGAAAGAGTTTCAGAAACCTAAATCTGAATCATGATGCATTACAGATTTGAAGGAGATAGAGAAGATAGTGAATGAATTAGTGTGGGACTACGATCAAAATTTTAAGATACTGAAGGATTGGTTGACATTCCAAATTCCAAGTGAACAACACGGAGAGTGGTTTATTGCAGGATTATTTTTGCATATACGTGTTGGCAGGCGAAATTGTCCGTCCGTCAATTGAGAGAGTGGAACCGGTCCAGGGTTGTCTAAATAACCCAAGTCGTTTGGAATGAACCACCCTAACGAGTTTAACGGCTCCATTGGCCACTCTAAGGTCTTAAGAAAACCAAAGAGAAAACTAATCTAAACTAACTAATCTAACTAAAACAAATAAAACTAACTAAAACTAACTAAACTAACTAACTAAAACTAAAATAAAAGAAACTAAACTAACTAAAACTAATAAAACAACTTAACTAAAAACTAACTAACACACTAATCTAATTAAAAAAAAACTAATAAATAAACTAAAAAACTAAATATAAACTATGCTAACTATTATATATACAAACTACTAATTACTATTATAATAACTCAAATCAACTATCTAATTACCAGCTACAATATTACTTATTCACAAATGTACACTATAAACAGCCTAC
>JZKD02S1388091.1:0-11357 GCA_000966675.3 Picea glauca
AGCTTGCTAAGTCACCCCATCAATCACCCCAACAATGGTCAAGTGGATTAGTGTAATATCCAAGCAGTCATCAGAAATGAAAGGAACCTAATGCATATATAAGAAGGTTATAACGCTCAAAGATGACACATACCATGATACCTTGGACCAATTACCTCATGGAGCAAGAGTCCTCTCTGATGCAAGTCCAAGCCGATGGTGATGGAAGCTGTTGCTGCTGACAGGACAAATCTGGCGAAGAAGAAGAAGGATGGGCCCTCCAGGGCCATGCTCAGGTCAATCCTGCTCTCGGTATTTCATGTCTAGGACCTGTGGGCCTCGAGACATGATCTCCTAGTTATCCATAGATATCGGGGATAACAGTGCCCAAATCCAAATATTCAGAGATCGTAGAGAATTTGTTCCTCCCACCTCCCATTGACCTAGATCGGACACCTCTAGCCTATAAATACTACCTAATTGCAGAGCCGAAGTGCAAATTTGAATTTTTCGAATTGCACTTATGGATCATAGATACATTTCTGGACCAGAGCAACAAGATTGGACTCTGGGAGTCCAATCTCCCATTGTACCTATTCCCTCAAACATACCATTTTCCTGATTTTTCTCTCAAATGCCAAGCACACTATCTCCCTAGCCAAAGAGACGTTGTCTCGTTGTCTGGTGAGACTCTTTTCACCATCACCCCAGAAACAATAGACTAGATAATGCAGATACCTAGAGTCGACTCCCTTTCCCCTTTATCCATCGAAATTTTGACCGAGATGTACCAGAAGTTGTATTTCCCCTGGAGAGTGAAAATATTTGAGCTTTTCCTCCTTGAAAATGCCTAGTTACCCAAGAAGAATCCCCCCTACCATTCCTCCATTTTCTTAGTGAAAGGTAACCAAGTTATTTCTTCCCTGTGTTGTCTGCTAGGATATTATTCAAATGAGTGGGTAGACGAACCCATTCTAGGTTTTTTGTCCATATTCTCCACCGAAGAGAAGGCTACTACACAGTTCAACTTCAGCCAGTTTCTAGCCGACAACATTCATGAGAATCTCTTCAAGTTTTCTACAGAGGGCATGTTCAGGTATTCCTCAATATTGGCATACATGTTCATATTTTTCCAAGCAGAGAAGTTTCCATTCTCCTTGCAGAAGCTAGACCAAGAAAGTAATCCACAACCTGTCACATCTTGGACATCATTATTAAGAAAGAACTCATCTGAGTTCAATTTCAAGCAGTTCATTGACCATTTTTACCACCCAGTGGTGAGCATGCTAAGTGGACTAACAGAACCCAGGATAAATGAAGAAATTCAAACGATTCTACACCTATCATACCTTGCTAAAACAAGTGACTGGTACCTGTACCAGGATCACACAGAAATCAAGGTTTATGGCTTTGAACTACCACCTTACAAGCTTCCCAAGTATTTTCCTGTCAGAATATTCTCTCTGGAATATATCAGACAGATGATCAATTCAGATGACATTCATTTTGTGGCTTTCAAGAAGAAACAACAGCTCAGGATCAAAGGTCAGATAGGTTCCTTCATTTGCAACAGCAGAGCTGCAGGAGAAGAAGCAAACAAGTTATTACAAGAGATGAAGTTCAAGCAAAGTTTCCCATGGCACTATGATCCCTATGGTATCATTGCAGAAACCAGATTGAAGAACAAAATTTCCCCTTATGCTCATATACCTAAACTAGAGATAGAAAAATACATGAACCAGACAAAATGGGAGGAAAACACTCTGACCAACATTGAACAGCATCCTTCTCCTGCCAACATTTCACAAAATGTAACTCCACAGGTACCAGTAGAGAAGAGGCCCAAGAAAGAAGTATCTCCCTCAGTCACTAAAGTCTCAGCAGAAGACTACCAAGTTTACAGGAAAATACCCAAGACCAGTCACACACCTGACAGGTCTGGAGGAGAATAAATCCAGTCCACCATAGTGATGGAGGGACAACATTCACCATTTTTCTCAGGCAGCCAATAAATGATGTCCACTTCCTCATCAAAGAAGCAGACTTATACAACATTGATAACCAAATCCTCACAAGAGTCTGTAGGGCTCAATATTTTTGAGATGTATAACTTACTCAAAAATAAAAATGAGATGTTGACTAATAGTACCTATGCTCAATTCTGGAAACAGACATCTACAGCCTAGCATAGGTTGTTCTCTGCATTTGACATGGAGAAAGGGAGGATGCACATGGAATTCTTGTAGGCATAGGTGGCTCAACCCAAAGCAATTTCTGATTATAAAAGGTCAACATTTGAGTTTGATGTCAAAGAGGTGCATCCAGTTGACCAAATGGATATGCACAGATAGACTGGAGAAATGATTTTCTCCACCCTGGCCAATACCTCCATGACTATTGCAAAGTTGCAAGTTTCCCTAAACAATGTCCAGACTCAACTAAAGCTGGAGAAAGTGTCTTCTTTGGAAAAAGATAACAAGATAAAATATCTGGAGGAACTAGTACTCAAAATCGGTTATGATCCATCAAATGTAAAAGCGGTTGAGGAATTGTTAAAGAATAAGAATGCTGACATAGCCTCCATGAGGAAACAGCTGAAAATTCCTGCTATCGAAGACCCACAGGGGAAGGAAATGGCTGAGACTGAAGTCCATAAGGAGGAAATGTTGAAATTAATCATGGAGAAGAATGTGCAGATCAAAGAGATGGAATCTGAGTTGGAAAAGCTAGTCAAAGAAAAAGAGCAGAGTGTCCCAATGTTAGTCATCCCATTGGATACAGCTCCCATCACAAGTATCAGTATAGCAACAACAGCCACCATAGTGGAAATTCCAGTAGCAACCTCAATAACAACCACAGACGCATTAGAAAATTTGGTGAAGTCCATGGAGGAAATGTCTCTGCAAGGACAGGAAATCAAAAGACTGTATGATGAGATCAATAACCTCCAGCAGTTGAAGTCCACTTTTCAGTCAAGTTACAACACTAAGATGCATAAGTCTCAGAGGATCAAGCAAGAACTTTAGAAACTGCAGAAAGAGATAGTCATGGCTAAGACACTATCAGAAGCCAAGGAAAATATTTGGATGGACATCTGCAAATCCATGACAGAGATTTAGCCACTCATACATATTATGTTTGAGCAGCATAAACTGGTGCAGAGAAGTAGACACGCCATTCATAAGATAAGAGGAGAATTGGGAGAAAGGCATGTTGACGATTTAAAACGTCAACGTAATTTCGCCCGCAAAGTGTTGCTAAAGCCTATTATTACATAAGACTAAATAATGCTAGTAGGTGGGACCCCTTGAACTTTTGAAGATCAGATCTGTTCATTTTCAATGTTATGATGATGTGCTACAAAGGTTTACATGGTTGATGAGAATATGGTTGTCATTGATATGAGTTAAGCGTTGAGATGTTGTTCCATCATGATGCTACAGCCTGTTATTCATATATGGTATTTGTCCTTCTCGCAGCTGCACAACAAACATGTTAGTAAATTTACATGAAGGGCAATTTTGAAAAAGGCAAAGTATTACAATGAGTGCAAAAGGGACCTAGTTCTGCAATACTACATGCATAAAATATTTGTTGATTATTGTTAAACCCTAGCTAAAAAGGAAATGGCTATGAACTTGTGTTAAATTACATTTGTATATGCGTATGGTGGAAATCTTGGTGGCACGTTTGGCAAGGTGATAATGCAATGGTTATGCATTGGTCAATAGAATCGGTAGTTGATATACATATGTTATGAACGTCGATGGCACATGGAAGTAATGGCTTTGCGATTTTATATAGTCTATATGTATGATGATTATGCTATGGTTCTGGTTGATGTTGATCACGCTATTGGTGATGATTCTATACATGATCATTTAGATTGTATAGTGGTCAAGCAATTTATTTGAGTTAGATTGGGAATATGAAGATGGGTGGCGCATTTGGCAAAGTAATAATGTGAATGGTTGAATTGTTATGTGGAACTTGGATTATGTTATAGTTTAAATTTGTTAATGTTCTCAATGCAAGGGTTGATTAATGGTGTTAATGGGAGGCTCGTTGGCATGTAATGTGGAGTAAGTGAGATATGGGTGGAGGTGACATGCATTTACTGCACGTCACCTTTACCCTTCCCATTGGCTGCCACCCTAGTCAGACTATTGTTTGATCTTGTTGTTGTGTTCATGCTCCGGATTTTTGGCAGGGTGAAACCGCTCGGCCACCTCTCATCTTAAAGATTTTGATTAACAGGTATGTCTCTTTTGGCCATTCTTGACTTCACTATGGTTATGAAATAATTTTGGCTCAGTTGTGTGGGTTTGTGTTTGTCCTGAGTGCTGCAACTGTGTGAAATTTTGGTTTTAAATGGAAAATGGATGGTTCTGTTGTAATAGTTTTAAGTTCATCAAAGTTGTTATTCTTCCTGGATGATAGTTCTTTGTTACCACTGCGTTTTGGTTGAAGGGTTTTGTTTAAATCATGGTTGGATGGTTGCCTTCACGATTCTGGGGTTTAACTAGAGCCATGTTTTCCTGTTTCAACCCTGTCAAGGAACTGTCTCTCGTTCACAAGTGAATCATAGTCCTCCTTGTGCGTACACCTTTGGCCTCGAAGTTTCACTGCAGTTAGTTTTGTTCCTCCTGTGAAGGCTACCGTGCAAACCCTGTTAGGAGTTGCATAGGGAGACTATCGATTCTGCCAAGTTGTTCTCAGTTATTGTGGTCTATTAATTTGAATACAGGCTCACCCATTGGTCGTATAGCAGTCACGTTGGTACGGCTTCTCGTCACTGCCTCTGTGATAATAGCATGAACCTTACATTTCCATTGCATTTCTAAAGTTCACATTCACCCGCATGATGTCAAAGAACTCAGTTGTTTTAATGGAAGGGCATCTGACCGTTTCGATTGGATGCGTGTGTATACACAACTACCACGGCTTGTTTGGTTGATTGATTATTTACTACACTGGTGAATTGTTGGTTGATGTACAGTCACTAGTTTTGCACTTATGGTGATTTAGTTGAGGGTTGACATTGGTCACAAATACTTAGGGTTGCTCACACAGGTCATGTCTATGTATGGTGTTTTTCAAATGAAATGTGAGGCATGATAACTATGGTTTCCTTGGGGCTGAATGACAATCAAAATGGATAACTATAGAAGGCATATCAATGACATCCTTGTGTTGTTGGTTGAATAGGCCTGAGTTGGCACAGCTTTGTTTGAATTACGGTGTCATGTAAACAAACCAACCACTTATTTGTGCGCACAGCCCCAGCACGATATGTTGAGTTATTGGCATGACTATATGTTTGTTGTGACAAGTGGAAATGTTGTATTGTGGAGTTTGGTTGGTTGCGCTCTATGTGTAGTATGGATAGTTTGTTTTATACTCAGTGAAACCCTCAGATTTTTTAAGCATGTTATTTATTGAAATTGACCACTGTTGATGAAAGTCGTGTCAGGTATTTGGCTCGGCTTTTAAGTCGCATTGAGATTTTTTGTTTATAGTGGCATGGTTACATTGCCTTGGACATTTACTCTTGCATAGCCTATGTTTAAATGATGATTGTTGGTTGTATAGTCAATTGTCATTTCATGCTTGGCATGTGAGGTTTTGATTATTTTGATCTTTCTACTGCATATATATATGGGAACGATTATCATTACAGATCTTGATTGGCTCTATTACAAGAATAGTGATTTCATTATTATTTTGGGAACACTACTTTTAAATATAGATGTGGATTGGGGAAATGTATGGCAGTAGTGGATGTTAATGATTACAGATTGGGAATGAGTGTTGTCGTTGACTGTTATAAAATGTAGAATGTGCGAATAAAGGGAACAGAACCTCTTACAAATTGTGTGAAATACTTTTATTTTTTAATGTCACTGTGTTGGATATTAATGGACAGTGAAATTAGGCAAATACACAAGAATTATGACTCAGTCATCTGATTGTTGGTTGATGCATATTTTTCTTACTCCAAAGTATGTTATGGATTGTTTGATTAATATCATGAACAGTAAATGTTTTTTTCCCTCTCATTATCTCATTTTCCACTAATTACAACCCCCTCACATATCCCATATTCATTTTGTTCACTCCTTGTTCTGATATTGATTACAACTAAGAGAATTTCTATGTTAAGTGGATGAAATTGCAGTATCTTGAGTGGATTGCGGTAAGGTTTATTGGGTTGATTTATAGTTGATTGTTGTTGTCATTGAGCAGTGACCATTTATTCTCCCTTTCCATTATATCATATTTTCGCTCAATACAAACCCCTCACGTATCCCAGAACATTGTTTCACCACCCTTCTCATTGATTAACATTAGAACAATTTGTATGGATTGGATTGCATGAGCCTGATACATTCTGAGCCAAATCTATTTCGTATTTTTAAGGAGTTTCCATGCATGATTATTTAAAAGACTATTTGCTAATCGTTAACATATGCAAGATGAGTTTTTTTAGTCAGGGAAGCCATGGCCGAGGAAATAGAGGTAGAGATAACTGGAACTGAGGCCAAAGAAAACCGAGGTTCTCTATACATTTTGATGTTGATTCAGAATAACTTGGCCAATTGTTTCATGTTGGATTCTTTAATTGGATTGGGCGGGGAATAGTCCAACCGAGGCCTGAAAGGCCTCCCTTCCAAGTCCCTAAAGTCCCTGGCATCCCTGTGCCTCCTCATGTCTCTTTACAGCCTGAAGTCCCTAAAAATGATGGGTGGCAGGAGATTGTTCACCCGGCAGTCTCCCACCACCGTGGCTGGCCCAACTTGACTCTGCATGCTCCTCCACCTTTGAACCTCGTTGTCCAAGCTGCCCCTAACCACTCGCCAGTGCAATCCTCCCACACCAGCAAGATATTGAATATTGAAGCCCACCATGCATGTGATAAAGGAAAAATTATTCCTCCCCCTTCCTTGCCCTCCAATGACTCTAACAAATCTGTGTCTTCACAGATGCATTTGAGGGACGATTGTTCCCATGTGATCAGTGAGATAAAGCCTAAATACTCTGCCCAGCCCAAGGCTAATTCAAGAAAATCAAGAGGTGACAGTAGCAACCAAGGAAGGGTTGCATCGCAAACTGGAAAATTTGGCTTTGGAATTTTATGTTATTTATTGTTTTATGACCGTAGACTTCATGGATTTTGGACAACATGTTTTATTTGGGATACATGAGTATTATTTTGAAATATTTTCAAACTTCATGAGCTAAAATTACCAAAAGTAAATATATTGATGGGAGACACAAGGAAGTGTGTTTTTCTTAACTAATGGTTATGTTATGATTATTATGATTGTTATGAGCTAAAGGGAGTCACAAGGGGTCCCACCTACTAGTTATTATTTATTTATTTATGACCCTATTATGATTATTACTTTTCTCCCCCCTAATTAAAGTTAGTTGAGTCTTTAGTTAGCTTAACTAATGATTTGGTTCAACTACTTCAACCAATTTTGATTTGTTAAAACCAGAAGTAAAGGGAGGAACAAAGGGGGGATAGAAGCAGAAGCATGCTAAGGTTTTCTCTTTGAGTTTATATTGAGATAATTCAGTTTTCATTCATTCATATATTCATCATAGCCTAATTTTCTTTTACGATAGCAGGGTCTTATTATAGACAGCAATATTCGGCCGAATCAAATCATTCAAACACTTGTTCTTCAGAGGTGTTGATCTATCTTTGATAGTTTGTGTAGACTTGTCTGTTTGTGAATTAGTTTTCATGACTGACAAATGCTATTGTGCAGATTCGAGTGGGAAGCAATATGTGGCAAGTTGATCCAGCTTTTAGAGTTCAGTTTTGGTTTTCTGTCAAAGGTCCTTTTGTATGTTCCATCAGGTATGTCTAAGTTTGACTTTGGTCCAAGATTTTTGTATGAGATTTTGTAAATAATGACTCTTTGGTGAATTGGAATGAAATAAAGGATTGCTTTATGTCTCAATTTTCTTGATTATCATCTTGGTGTCTTTATTTTTGTTCTTACATTTATTTCAGCAACTAATATATTCAGAAAATGCACAAAAAGTGAATTTCCAGCAAGCTTTTTTATTGATAAAAGACTAGCCTAAGCACTCGTAATTAATACTTGTGAGTTAGGATATTATTTTTGTTGGCTATAAACATTGGGTGACATTCCCGTCTACTTTACTTTAGCCAAGTAAAGTTTGAAAATGCTTGAGTAAGATCAATTCATATATTTTCCTCAACAAGGCCTACGGAGGGAAATGAGTTCATCATATTCTTGAATTCTAAAACAAGAGAGGAGCTAGAGGCCTTGGAGATTGAGGATAGGAAAGAAACTATCCTTGAGGTCAAGAAAGTTTTGACCAAGAGAGGATTAATGTTGCAACTTGAGGAAAGAGCCCAAGCAATGGACATTGGAGTACAAAGGTTTTTCAGCAAAATAGATTCACTACATAAGAAGGGGCTCCCAGGTTTATTCGTGATCAATGATAAGTTGATTACCCTCTTAGACTACAAACAAAAGATCCTCACAGTGGAAAAATACTTCTCTAATTTTGCATGGATACAGGGCAGCATCACCGAAAAAGCATTCTTGGAGACTTTGCAGTTGGACCTGAGCATCCAACACGAGATCAAGTACATCTTCATCACCAAGCCCACCTTCTCCAAGTACACATAGATGAATGAAGTATTGTTGGCACAGGGGCAGACCCAGGGTTCAGGTCCAAGAGTGCACCAACAATCCCTAGCTACTGGCCCTTTTGGAAACACCTGCAAAGCAAATGCAGTCTCACCCGAAGCAACTATGAGGGGGTTGCAGGATAGAGATGTATACAACCAGGGGAATGTCAAGTGGATCTATTACAACAGCAATACATCATGCATCTATCATTCAACAAGCTAGATCTATCCTTCACAACTATAGATTTGATCTAATACAAAAAGGCAGGTAACAATATAATAGCGACAGAGATCAAAGCATCAATCACACACAAAACAATAGATGTACGTGGTTCACCCTCTCTCTAGGGCTACGTCCATGGGATTGTGCTTATGATTCATTAAGGTAAAGCATACAGTTCTTATCTGCGCTCTCAGCTAGTAGATCCTCTTTCTTCTCTCTCTTTCTCTCCCCTTCCTACGCACCCAGCTGTAGGACTTGACCTTCGCACATAGCAGAAGATCTTACAATACCAGAAAGCTTCCTCTCCCTCGGCACTTCTCTCTCTCAATACAATGATCCCTCACACAATACTATAGCTAGATCAACAACAATATTGTACTACAGAATTTCCAACAAAACCTAGGACCTTTAGACCACTATTTATACATTACAACACCTCACTGACAGCTTTTAGGTTGAACCCTAGGTGCCAAAAACCCTATATACTAAAACCCTAGGTGTCTAAAACCCTAGGTCAACATGAACCACTTTTTACGGGCTTCGTCGGCCTGTCTTTCCTTCTTTCTCGTGCGGTGCTCCAAAGCATCCAACGGTGGATTTTTCCACTTGCTGAGTTTTCCACGATCCATATTTCTTGTTGATCTGTCATCCTTGATATCCTCATCCAATAGCTTGCATTTCCTTGCTTCGCTCCATCTTTTCTGCTCTTTTTCTTACTTTGACCCAGTGACAATCACTGTGTCTCTCGCAAAGTTAGATTTTCACCTTTTCTTCCTTGTTCTTTGCTTCCTTCCATAACCAAGGGCCAGCAAGCCCCCAACACTCACTTGTGACTCATCCTGAGGCACTTTGGATCCGATCCTTCTGTTTTTCTTCGACTTTGGACTACGCAATGCAACCCTTGCTTCCTGCTTCTTGCCTCCTCCCCATCCTTGTGTAGACTGTATTTTCTGTGGATGGTACCCAGTTTCAATTGTACCTAGTACCTAGACCCTTTTTCTCATGCTTTTACTGAGAGTTGCGAGGCAGTTGGTTGTCATAGTACAACTTCAGTCATCTTCCATTCACCAATCTTTCCTTCCACTCTCCGTTCAATGTCTTTAGCTGCGCAACTCCTCCTTCTGTAACATAGGCAATTTCATATGGTCCAAGCCAATGCGGTCTGAACTTCCCTGGGTGTTTTATAAACTTATTGTCATACACAAGTACTAAATCACCTTGTTTGAATGCCTTATTCTTGATGTGTCTGTCATGACATGCCTTCTCTCGTTCCTTCTGAACCTGTTGGTGGAATCCTGCAATGAATATGTCTTCTTCTAGTTCAACCAACTATGTGAACCTTTCCTGAATAGCACCAGTGTCATCCATACCTATAAAAGTAGCAATTCTTAAGCTTGGTACCAAGTATTCCATCGGGACAACAACTTCGAGACCATAAACCAACTTGAAAGGGGTCTGCATTGTTTATTTCTTACAAGTGGTTCGATAGGCCCATAGTATTGCAGGTACTCTTAAGTCCCACTCATCCCTATTCAAAATGCAAGTCTTCGTTAATGTTGTTTCCAAGATCTTGTTGAATGCTTCAACTGTTACATTTGCTTGTGGATGGTAAGGTGTACTCTTCTGATGGTGGACTGCAAATTCTTCAGTCAGGGCTTTGTTATCACGCAGTTTGTATTTTAGGTCATAGGCTATAGGATAGTGGACAAACTGGCGTAACAGGAACCTTCCCCACCCAATGTCACCTCGATGGGGAGGTTCTTTCTATTTAGGGAGGTTAGCCCAGGGGAGACGTCCCCGATAACCTGGGGTTTGAAGAGGCAAAGGATACAGGGTCAAGTGTTAAGATTTCCCTCCTCGCAGGTTACCACCAGTATCAAATAGTCCGGCTAATCAGTCGATAAAAGAAGTGTAGGCCCTGTTGAAAACACCTGCCCAGAACAAGATAATAACAAGACAATATGTATTTTGCAGGCTATAACTCAAAGGGTTAGTACTTCTTTAGCTATCTGATTTAGTTCAATAAGCAATAAAATAGATACAAGATGAAAGTCAACATTCTGCTATTTAGCCTATGAAAGATCATTAATTCATCAATATCTACCAAATGACCAAGCCTATAATATACCCAATCAATAACTTGTTCAATAAATACTTGACGTCATCATTCAATTGCTTATTATTTGTCAAAATCTTGTTGCGTAAAGTATGACGTCAGCCTAGGTTAGCAGTGTAGGGTTAGTTAGGGTTTCAAAAATTAAAGTTTGAAAGATGGTTTTGTACACTAGAAACTCAACGTTGGAGATATTACCAGTGCCTTAGGGTAAATGGAGCCAAAAGCAAGGGCACAAAGTCTCAGGAGAATTAAAACTTAGAGACTGGAAGGTAGGGTTCTAAGGTGCTGCAATGGCAGGGCCCTAGAATCAAAACCCTAGGGGAAGGAGGCTCACTCTGGTGTTGCTTAAGCAAGGCCTCGTG
>JZKD02S1388113.1:0-11357 GCA_000966675.3 Picea glauca
TTATATACTGCTCTTTATAAATGAGTAACTTTTTCCCGTGGAAAAAAAAAAAAAAGATGTTTGTATTTGTTTACATATAAATCATATTGTTAGTATTTGTTTTTTTATTATTTTCCTACATATTCACTGCTTTGAACAATAATCTTACAATAATATTACGCATCCCAAAAACTTTGAAAAAATATTATTTTAAAAATTAGTAAAATTATTAGATTAGTAAAAATATTATGTTTTTAATTAATAAAACTATTAAATCTTTAGTAAAAATATGAAAATGGTGAGTTTCTATTATGAAAAATTTATAACTTTTTTTTAATAAATTTAAGTGTACATTAAAGTTGTTTATACAACCATTGAAAGTAGAAATAATTAAATAATATTTTCATAATATTTAATTTACATCTACATTTTAAAATCAAAATTACCTTTTTTAAATGAATCAAAATTACCTTTTTTAAAATTATGAATGGAGTAGAAAAAATTAAATGAATTACATTTTTTAATTAACAATTGGTGATAAAATTGAATGTATTCACTTTGACAGTGATAAAATTTTCGTAAAGATTTCGATTAGATTTATTCTCATGCATTGTAGATCATTAAGTGACACGTTTTGAATTATATAGGAAAAGTCCATAGCTAATGCACATAGTCCATAGCCATTTGGGTGAGTGAAAACGACGTTTGGGCGAGTGGAGTCGGTAGCCGGCCGGAGCTCTAACATGATTGACTCTAACATGATTGACAATGGAAGTTCGAATACTGAAAACTGCTGCTAACAAAGGTTCAAAACGTTTGGGTTTTAGTTTACGTCTATTTATTACGTCGAAAGGATATTTATTGATAATGGGTAGATTTAATAGGGGTTTAGTGTTTAATAAATTTTCTATGAGAATGATTAAATATGACTGGAATATTCTTAATAGTCACACAAACTTAAATGGTTGTGATTTCAATCATTAACTTCCTAGCGATTATAAAGACATCCGTTTATGTGTTTATTTTTTACATTTATCTAATCATATTTAAAAATTACTTTGATAGCTAACTGATTGCCACGTAAGTGATTAACAGAAATTAAAATATTAACACCAAATAAATGAAGCTCAACCGTTTATTTATTAATCAATAATAAAATTTAATATATTCTTTTAAGGATTATTTTCATCGTATCAACCTTTAAGTGTTGATCAACCACAATTATGTGGCTGTGCTAGTTTTATTTACAATCTGTAAAATTAAAAATAAATAAAAATATTTCAATAATTAATTATTTTTTTTAAATAAATAATGTTTTTTTTTTAATTTTAATATTTCATTTTTTTTTATTTTAATTTATGAATTTTATTCACTTTATATTTCCCAATAAAAAAATATTATATACATTTATACACGTGTTATTTATTCATCGTTAAGGTTAAAAGTAAATCTTTCAACAACTCACTCTCTTCCCATTCTTAGCTCTAAGGACAAAACTCTTAGAAGTTGAAATAGTGTGGAAAGATCTAATCCCTTGACATTTGGTGCATATGACAACTTGATTATTATGCTGGACAACTCATGACAACTTTCTTAGAAACTATCCAACTAGTGACACCTAAACCACATAAGGCCTTGATTTATGTGGATTAAGAACTCTTTTTTATTAAACCAATCACTTATGGTAACTTGTTCTCACAAGTCAAGCATATTTGTTTTTTATGTAACGATGTAATTTGATGTCCCCTTCATTCACTAGGACATGTGCATTCACGAGAATGTAACTTCTACATTAATGAGTATGTGATTGTAAGGACATGTACATTCATGAGAATGTAACTTTTATTGTGCATTTTAGAATTGTTTCAATAATATAAAAATCTTCATATCTTTACATAATACTAAAGATAATGATATGAATGCCACATTAACAAACATACATAAATTTGTTATTACTTGTGCAGCATTAACGAATAGGCATAAATTTGTTCTTATAACTTATTCATACTTGTTCATATATTCAACCATGATTATGTTTTTTTCTCTTACTATGACATATGTGTTGGAAAATTGGTTGTCATTGATGTCAACCCTACAAGAAGTTTAGAAGCCTCTAGAAGTGATGGGTGTATCTGAAGAAGTCTCCAAATTGGTCCTCTTATGACATAGCTTTAAGTATGGCCCTCACAGAAAGATGCTTTGAAGAAGTCTACAAGAAGCCCTCGAAATGTGGTTAAGAAACCTCAGAGGTGTGGTCATGAATCTCGAAGTTGATTGAGAAAACAAACATAAAGAACATTGCAAATACATGCAAGACTCTCATAGATGGATAGTCCTCATCATGTCGTTTCCAATGATAGGTGGTATGCCACATGGTTCCTTACGATTGAGAAGTTATGCCCTCTAAAAGATGAAGCCCTAAAGTATGGTCAAGAAGCCTCAGATCAAGTATGGTTAAGAAGCCCCAGATCTAAGGTCAAAGAAGTTACAAGTTGGCCCTAAAGTCAAGTAAAGGAGAAAACTTGTTGCAAACATGAAGTTACAGGCCGACTCAAAGATCAAGTATAGAAGTTACTTGGAATGGTATAAATACACATCAAGAACCTTTCATTTTACATCCAAGCAAGTGTGTGTTTGTTGAATGGAGCTAGCATAAGTGGGCATGCACTTGTGCTAGGAGGATCCATGATCTTAGCGAAGAGAATCTAGCATATAAGAAAGGAGGTCGAGGAGAGCGAAGTGTACGGAGGTGACCGTACCAATTTTATGAGGTTATATGTGGTTTGTTGAATGGTGAAGCGTGTATATAAGCAGATTGTAGACAAATGAATCATGTATAGGGTACATATGCGGATTGCAGTGAAGCAAAGTGCAGGTGTCTGCAGGTTGACAATGAATGAATCGCGTATCTATGCAAAAGTTTGAAGAAAGTGGTATTCTCTTAATGTTGAAGTTGAAGAAGGTCCGAATCATCTCAGATCTTATGCACGGGGGTCTTTACATGATAAAAGGTATTATTTTCTATATGTTTTGATGTTCATATACTTGAGGCTGGACGTTATGGCATATGCTTTGAGGCATATCTTGGACGGTTTGACACATGCTTAAGGAATGCCTTGGATATCTTGGCACATGATTTGATGCATATCTTGGAACATGCTTGATGCATATCTTAGTACATGGTTTAAGACATACTTTAGCACATGCTTGAGGCATACTTTGACACATGGTTTAATGCATATCTTGGTGATATTGGATATATGATTTGGGGGATATTCTTGGTGGTCTTGACATAAGCTTTATGTGGTTGAACCAGTTTTGATGACGATGATGTATCTGTATTAGTGACAGTAAGAGTTACAGGTTGATGATGATGATGCATCAGTATCAATGGAAATAATAGTGACATGTTGTTGATGATGATGTATCAGTTTTAGTGACAACAACAGTGACATGTTGATTCTCTCCTTTAGATTTTCGGGAGGAAGGAAGGGGCAAGGAAAGGGGGTTGAATCCTCCTTCCAATTGGTGTTTGAGAATATAGGGAGTTTGAGCTTTCTTCAAGTTGGATCCTGTAAAATAGGGGGTTGGAGCCTCCTTCCAGTTGGTGTTGGATAATTTAGGGAGTTGTAGCTTCCTTCAGGTTGGAGCCTATAAAATAGGGGGTTGGAGCCTCCTTCCAGTCGGTGCTAGAGAATTTAGGGAGTTGTAGCTTCCTTCAGGTTGGAGCCTGTAAATAGGGGGTTGGTGTCTCCTTCTAGTTGGTTTTGGATAAGTTTGGAAGTTGTTGCTTCCTGTGGATGTAATATTCAAGATATATATTAAAAAATGTTCCATGGTTTTCTCCCATTTGGGTTTCCACGTAAAAATCTTGTGTACTATGTATCTTTGGTTATATGTTGATGATATCTTGAATGCAATCATATGTGATAAATTGTTGGTAACTTAATATTTACATGTTATGGTTAAAAATGGTAAAAGTGCTCAATATTGATTCACCCACCCCCCCTCTCAGTATTGGTGAATATTCCAACAATTGGTATCATAGCAGGTCCTTTAGAAAAAATATAACCACTGGAAGGTAGATCATGGAGTGCACTAAGAATGGAATGCCACTGTTTGATGGTCAGAACTATGCCTTCTAGAGAAGAAGGATGAAAAATTGTGTGCAAGCATAGGCATTTGATGTCTGACAAGTAGTAGAAAACAAATACAAGGCAACAACCACTCCCCCAATAGAGAGAGATGGAAAGAATCTTAGTGAAAAAAAATTGAAGGCTAAAAATGTTATTTTGAATGGTCTGGTTGATTTAATATATGTCAAGGTTATGCATTGTGACTCTGCAAAGGATATTTGGGAAAAAATTCAAAATGTTTACGAAGGAGATGCCAAAGTCAAAGGGGCCAAGCTTCAAACTTATAAAGGTCAGTTTGAACAACTCAAAATGAAGGAAGATGAAGATATTGCATCTTATTTTCTATGAATTGATGAAATAATGAACGATATTAAAGGTTTAGGAGAAGAAATTAAAGAACCAATCATTGTTCAAAAGGTACTAAGGTCTCTTCCAATGAGATTGGATCCTAAGATTTCAGCCCTAGAAGAAAGAGAAGATCTTGCTACATTGAGCATGGATGAGCTACAAGGAATACTTACATCTTATGAAATGAGAATAGAATAGGATAATCCATCCAAGAAGGAAGCAACTTTAAAAGAATCCAATAAGACAAGAAAGAATAAATAGAAGTCAAAGTCAAGTTGTAGCTGCATCGATGATTCAGATGAAGATGAAGAAATAGTCAACTTGGTAAGAAAGTTGAAGAGAGGAACTGTCAAGTACAAAGGTAAGCTTCCCTTAATGTGTTTTAATTGTGGTAAAATTGGTCATTTTGCTTCCAAATTTTCTTGTGCTAAGAATTCAGAAAGTGATGAAGAAGAAGTTCCCAAGAAAGAAAAGAAATATCAAAAGGTAAACAAGAAAGAAAATAAAAGAAAAGTTTTCAAGAAAAGCCTATACTCAAAAGAATATAGTTCCTCATTTGATGATGATGATGATAGTGACAATGACTAAAAAAGAGTGTTCTTCATGTCAATGGAAACTCAGAAAGGAACCCCTGAAAATGACGAAGAAGATTATGAAGAAGGTGAAGTGGATCTTGAGGTAGAACTAATTTGTGATTTAAGTGAACTAAAAAGGAAAATGAAGAAAAAAAAGTCCCTTAAGGAAGAATTGATCAAGATAAAGGAAGGTTCACAAAATCCCAACAAAAAATATTAATAAGTCTAGAAAATTATTAAAAATATAAAGGTCCAGTTAGAAGAAGCCATAAGGATTGAAGAAACACTCAAAAACCAATTGAAATAAAAGATGAAAATAAATGAGTCTTTGGAAGCTGAAAGAAGACTTGAAGAAGAAATTGTATCTTTGAAAACCCAACTTGAAGAAGAAAAGAGAACAAAAGAAGTAATAAGCATCTAGATGATGAAGAAATAATAAGATTATGAGAATCTTGAAGAAGAATTCGTCACATTAAGAATCGAAGTTGTCAAACTCAACAAGAACTTTAAGAGCTCTCAAGTGCTAGAAGATATTCTCATCTGTCAAAGGTCGTCCTTCAATAAACCAAGTCTTGGATACATTAATGAAGTCTCATGCAAAGAAGATGCAAATACCAATCCCAACAAGAGCATCAAAGAGAGAGGAAGCTCCACACAACCAACAATGAAAGTTGAAGATAAGTGTTCCAGGTCACCGAAAAAGAAGAATGAAGAGAAGGCTAAGAATTATGCAAACATTCTCAAAGGAAGGAATCATGATAAAAAAGAGTCAAGGAGAAATGAATGCAGAAGAGATGTATTTCCAAGAAGATATTCTACCTCCAGGTATCAAAGAAGATGCAATCATTGTGAATGAAACAATAGAAGAGAAGATTGTGATCAGATAAGGCATGCATTCAAAAGGACTACATCACAAAGAGGATCATTGGCTTCCAGGTATCAAAGTTTATTTCCTGATTATTTTTTTACTTGTAATAACTTTGAACATAAATCTATAGATTGCAGATCATATGGAAGAAATGTTCAATAAAGAAATGTATATGTGGCCCCCTGCAATATTGAATGTTACAAATTCCACCACTATGGACATATAACTTGTGATTGTAGAAGCATGATGAAGTATTCCTTGAAGGAAAACATTGATATCATATACAAGAAATTTTGGAGAAGAAAGAAAAAACAAGAATAATAGGTGAATGAAGAACTCCAAGAGATCATACTAACGAGATTTACAGAATTGAGAAATCATGATGAATCTATAGACAAATAGGAAGATGTAAGAATTCAAGATGATGACCCTGCAACAGAGAAACATTATATATTGTTCTAAGCCATTGGCCTTCGAGACTCCCAATAATGTGAATATTGAAGAGGGGGAGTCTAAGAAGCAACTATTGCAGATTAGAGAACTATCTTTCAGGCAGTTTGAAGTGTATGTAGATTTTGGGAAGGAAAATTTTGAAACGTTTTCTACTTTTCCACAGTTAAAACATTTGAAAAGCAACTTATCTTGATATTTTTTGGTTCCTTTCTTGAGTTTCCTCACAAAATGGGTTCCCATTTCATCCTTTTCATTGTTGTAGTTATTGCTTGATTTTTTCTCTCTCTTCGTTGTCTTCTTTGAAGCTTTGAAGGTTTCTTCTCTCTTTGGTGGATTTTCTTTCTTTGTCCTCATTTAATACGTTGTGAGGATCCCATGTAATTCATCCATTGTCAGTTTATCAAGATCCTTCATTTATTCAATAACAAAGACTTTGGCATCAAAACCGGAGGGGAGTGACCTTAACACCTTTTGTACAATCATTGGTTCTTCAACTTTTTCATCAAGTCCTTTGATGGTGTTAACAATTTCATCCACACAAAGGAGATAGGTTGCAACATTTTCTTCATCTTTAATTTTCAAACTCCGAACTACCTTCTATGATTTTGGATATTTTCCTTCTTAACCTTGTCATCACCTTCATAAATATTTTGAAGCTTGTCCCAAATTTCATTTTTTGATCCATAATGCATCACCTTGACAAACGTAGATTCAGATAGACCGCACAAGATGGAATTCATGGATTTTGCATTATTTTCACTAGCCTTATTTCCACCCTGATCTGTTGGTGGAGATGTTGGGGTTGTATAACTAGTCACGATTGATGGCCAAATATAAAAACCAAGGGGCATTGAATAGGTTCGCATCCTTATTCTATAGAAGGCATAGTTTGTTCCATCAAACAATGGATCCTTGTTTGTGTAGAAACCTTCTTGACTAGACATGTGTGCTCCCAAGCTCAACCTTCCATTGGTTGGACTATTTTTGAAGGAACTCGCTCTGATACCAATTGTTTAGCACAAAATTATACTAAGAGGGGGGGTGAATTAATATAATATTTTTTTTTAATTTTTCAAATATTCATCAACCATAAGAAAATAATCACATATGGGTTCTATTAACTGCAGAACATGTAACACAAGATTTACGTGGAAACCCTTTGGGGAGAAAATCACAAATTTTCTCTTTGCAATTCTTTGTAGGAACAAACCTCCTGTTAAAAACATTTGTAGGGACCAACCTACTCGAGACACCAATCCCCACTGGTACAAATCTTGGTAGGCACCAACCTACTCTTACAGATATTTGTAGACATTAATCTACTGGAGACACCAGTCCCCACTACTAAGCACTAACTTAGCAAGAGATACCAATATATTTGTTTTAGTGGCACCAACCTACTCTTATAGATCTTTGTAGACACCAATCTACTAGATACACCAATCCCCAGTGCTAAGCACCAACTTAGCAAGCGACACTAATCTCTTTGTGAGTTTCATCAACCTTCACCAAGTCTGCATGTTACTTCTACCTTCACCAAGTATGCTTGTTGTTTCTACCTTCACGAGGTGTACTCATTACTTCTGCCTTCACTAGGTCTTATCACTACTTCTTCCCTTACCAGGTCTGACCAAAATTTGAATTTCCAAATGGTAACTTTCCCAAATCTTGTTGTTTACGGCCTCTTTCCAAGAAAGAGCTTGTACAACATGCCACGTATCCAATTTTTCAAATATGATTCTAAAATATTTTCCTGAGATACTTTTTCATGTCTCCTCTATTCTATAAAAATTTCACAGTCTGAAGACTCCCCGAAAAGAAGTTATAGTGAAAATGCCAAACTAATATGTGTGAAACTGATCTCAGGATCATTTAGAAACTCTAACTTCAATAGAGAATATCTTAGAAAGTAAAGTGAACCAACATATGAAATTTTTACCTAATCTACTTCTATATGTATCCTTTGTTCTGTAAAAAATTCACAGTCTAAAGAGTCCCAAAAAAGAAGTTATAGTGAAAATACCAAGCTGGCATGTTTGAGATTGATCTCAGGACCATTCTAAAACCCTAAATTCCACAAAGCATATATTATAAAGTGCAATCAATCAACATATGGAATTTTTACCTGAGCTACTTCTGTATGTCACCTTTGTTCTATAAAAATTCAACAGTCTTAAAAGTCCCAAAAAATAAGTTATAGGGAAAATTTCTAACTGACCTATTTGAAACTGATCTGAGGACCATTATGAAAACCTAATTTCCACAGGGAATATCTATGAAAGTGTAGTGAAATATAATTTGAAATTGTTACCACATGTACACCAAGATATCTCCTTCGTCTCTGTGAAATTTCAAGGTCTGAAACATCCTAGAAAATAAGGTATAGAAAAAGGGCCAAGTTGACTTGTTTGAAATTGATTTTAAGAGCATTCAAGAAACCTAACTTCCACAACGCAAATCTCCAAAAATATAGTGAACCATAATATGAAATTTATACATGTACACTAATATCGTTCCTCTATCTCTTAAACTTTCAAGGTCTGAAACGTCCAAGAACACAAGTTATCACGAAAATTCCAAGATGACCTGAAACTAATTTCACAACTCTCCCCTTTTGGAATGATATTCAATCTTTGCTCGTCCATTTTTCACACTCACACACTCTCTCAATACTTTTTTTTTTTTTTTTCTTTTTTTTTTTCTTAACTTTTGAAAAAGGGACATTCTCATTTATTAAATAATTAATTCCCAATTCCATGAGAAAGCACCCCAAATACCATTGGAAAATACCCCAAACCCATGGGTTTGAAATCGCCATTTCACTTTTTACTTTTTCACATGCACCCCCTTTTTAATATATTTGTAAACCTATATATATAACAATCTTGGAAATGTTGTTTGTATTGTAATGTCGTAATATTGTATTAATGAAATCATTAATATTTTGACATCAATGACAATAATTCCAACAAACACACTTATATGGAGAGGAGGGGGGTGAATCAGTATAAGACATTTTTTACTTTTTCCTACATTCATCGACCATAAGAAAAAAATAATATATGAGATATATTTATTGTAGAACATAGAACACAAGATTTATGTGGAAACCATTTTGGTAGAAAACCAAAAAAATTCTATTTATAATTCTTTGTAGGAACCAACCTATTGTTACAAATATTTGTAGGGACCAACCTAATAGAGACACCAATCCCCATTTGTAACCTTACCACCACCTGACTAGATATTTCATTTGTTGTTGGAATTATTTCCAAGTTCATGCAAAAACCTTGTGAAGGACATTGGTTCGCTACAAAAAGAGTTATAAAATACTTGAAGGGAACTCAAGATTTTAGACTCATGTACTCTAAGGTGAACGACTTCAACTTGATTGGATATTCTAATTCAGACTTTGTTGGGGACAAGAAAAATGGAGTGTCAACTTCAGGTTATATCACGAGTCTTGGATTAGCAGTTGTCTCCTAGAGATCACACAAATAGTTAGTTCCAACAAATTCTAGAACAGAGGGAGAATATATGGAAGTTGTAGAAGAAACGAAGGAGATTGTGTGGCTCAGGGAAATACTTGAAGATTTGCAAAAGAAACAAGTGAATTATACTTCTCTTCTAGTTGACAATACTTATGTAATCAAGTTGACCAAGAATATTAGATTCCATGATTGAACTAAGCACATCAACAAAAAGTATCACCTGATTCGATATCATGTAGAGGCCAATACTATTCACTTGAGACATTGTTCCACAAATGATCAAATTGCAGACATCTTCACCAAAACGCTTGGAAGAGAGAAATTTGAAAAGTTCAGAATGATGCTTGGACTCACAAACACCCCTTCGGATTAAAGGGGGGGATGTTGGACTCGTAATCCTTTGGATTGCATTACCTATGTAAATATCATTGTAAATATGAAGAGTCGTAGGTGATAGGAAGAGTGACACAGAAGGTGAATACTAATCATCACTCAGATTTGTATTTATAGAAATTTATATTAATACAAAGCATCGAGTGTGGAGTTATAGTTCTAATACAAAGCATCGAGTGTGGAGTTATAGTTCTACCCACACTGGTCTAACACCTATTAATGTATGCAAGTTTTTAACTTATCCTCTTTTGACTTCAATTGAAAAAGTTAAAATCATTAACAACCATATGGAAATAAGGATAATACTCAATTTTTGGCTTCCATTTGTTGTTCATCCACTTCTTTAGTGTATATTCTACAATCCAATGGCCATTAAGGCCACATTAAAGCATCCTATAAATCTTTCTTCCTAGTATTCAGTCAATCCCTCACCCATTAACTCATCACGGATTACCAACTTCGTATTTTCCTATGTTTTTTATGCATCACTCTTTTTTCTTCATGTTGCACTCAAAGTTTTGTTTCTCTTTAGAGTTTGTGGGTAAACTTGACCCCACACCTTAGTATACTAACCCCTACAAAGACACCAAGAAGGGTCACCTTTCCCTTGATATTTTTTCTTCTCACATATATCATGCTCATTCAGTGTTTCGGGAAGAAAAATATCTATAAATTATGGAGGCTCATTGGTAATCTCAAGAAATGGGTCCTCAAAACAATAAGTGTAATCATTGCTTCCTAGATCCACTTAATATAAACCCTCTTCCCACGATGATTTCTTTTATGGAATAGAGGGAGGTTGGGAATAATCCATGGAAGAGTTGCCATAAATGAATTCATCATGACCTAGTGATAGGGTGTAAGGAACTTCGTGCATGACTTTCATATGGTGATTGAAGATCTAGATCATACCTAGAAATCCTCCCTCCACTAGATAATGGAACCTTATAGGAATCTGCCTACTAACCATAACTATCCAGGCTTCCATAACTCATCATTGTTGCATAGGACATCATTGGTATGAAATATTATATCATCGCATCCTCACTAGACTTGATGGTAACATAGTAAGGTGTTCCAATGGTGCTAGTGAGATCTATGTCCTTGCTTAAAA
>JZKD02S1388124.1:0-11357 GCA_000966675.3 Picea glauca
TTAGGCCAAAGAGCCTATATGCTAAAGGCCAGTGAGCCTATTTTTGTATATGACTTTAAGGATAAGGGGCTAAGCTAGGGAGCTTAATCCAAAAAGGAATATTATATTAATATTCCTTAAAGTATAAAGTATGGGTAATTATTTTATCCTAAGTTCTAAGGATGGAGACAAGTGGGCCAAAGTAGCTCTCAACATGACAAGTGTTAATTTGGGAACATGCATACATATAGCTTGGACTTAGTTCGTTTTGGATCATTCATTCCATCCTCATTAACTGACTCATTTAGTTGTCCTTCGTACCTTTCTGTTACTATCATTGTACCTATACCATACTCATACATGTACCTATACCTGGTTAGGTTAGGAGCTGGATTGAAGAAGCAGGTTGTCAGGCCCATGGGATATTGAAGAGGTGGGTTTTTAGGCCCATGAGAAATTCTCTCTAGGTGAGATAATTGTTGGGAATTGATTTCCTGAAGGTGCCAAAATGCAACTACAGGGCTCTGAGACTTCATGTCTGGCCTGTTGCTGAAGCCTCAGAAAGGAAGTGGGGCAGCCAAATGACTGCTGAGCAGAGAATGGGCACACTTCCTGGGGTGGGATAGGCATGTGGGGAATGAGGGACTGTAGGCTGCTAGTTTGAGTTGGTACCTATGACAGAGTTTTTCCTATTGTCTGAGATACATCGGCCTGGTTAGGAATTCCTTTACCTGGGTGGAGTTTAGTCCTAGCTTAGGGGTGACCCACTGTTGAGAGTGATGAGCAGTGTGGTCTAAGGCTCGGAGGTTCGTGGAAGGTCTTCACACAATTGGTGATATTTTTATCAAGATAAGTGTCAATTGTGTGTTAAATTACATGCTTCATTATTATTTATGCTTTTATTTTTATGGGTTTCTCCTGTGTGTTATGCATGTGTATTTTTATTATTATTCTGTATGATTCGGTGCATTTGCAGAATGAATTTGTCTATTTTAAGTTATATATATAAATTTCCACAAGAGTTTTTTTGTGTATATGTTTTAATTTTGTATACAGTTCGAAAATTTTATGTGGCATAGCCTAGTTGGATGTTGGGGATGCTACAATAAGGTACCAGAGCTCCAATTTTCAACATTGAGCCTGGATGGGCCGAGCAAGTTGAATTGAAGTGAAATTTCATAGAGAATCATTTCGAAGTGGCAAAATTTCAAGTTACAGAGCACCCATGGTAAAAAGTAGAAGCAATTGCGTGGAATTGGGCAAAAGCCCCAATTTCTGTTGTTAAATTCATGGGAAAATTGAGAAATTTGGCCAAGTGGTGAGATATTCTTAATTTAATATCTATTCTAGCAAATTCAAACTTGGAATTGGTTGATTTTGAAGTTACAGGGAAGCCATGACAGATGGAGCGAGATTACTTGATTAAAATTCTCAATTCGTGAATTGAGTTTGGGAAAAATTTGCTCCAGGAATGTCAACCAACAAAAATTTGTTGTTGTAGAGGTTGAATTGGTGTTATCAGGGAGAAATTGAAAAAAAATGATAGTTGCAGAATGTCTATGGTGAAAATTGGGAAAAGGCTAGGCAAAAGCCCCAATTTTTGCAACAAAATTCACGAGGAATTGATGCGCATAAAATGAATGTGCACACTAAAAATGCATGATGCGCAGTGAAAATCTTGTGATGTGTGGAAAATAAGGGTGTGTGGTTGTACGTGCTAAAATTTGGCATTGCATGGTGTAGAGTGGTAATGTGCGAAAAATAATGGCACGCGGGTGTGCGCACTTAAATTTGGCGTTGCGTGGTGCAGAGTGGTAATGCACGAAAAATATTGGCACAAGGGTGTGCGCACTTAAATTTGGTGTTGTGCGGTGCAGAGTGGCAATGCACAAAAAATATTGGCTCGCTGGTGTGCGCACTTAAATTTGGCATTGCACGGTACAGAGTGGTAATGCACAAAAAATATTGGTGCGCGAGTGTGCACACTTAAATTTGGCATTGTGCGATGCAGAGTGGTAATGCGCGAAAAATAACGGTGTGTGGATGTGCGCAAGAAATTTAGCACTGCGCGGTGCAGATTGGGTGTGCACATGCATAATATTGGTGCATGTGGTGTGCGCAGTATTGGTAGAGCGCAGGAGAATTTTGTTGGCGCACACGCAATGTGGGTATATTCATGTCACGCGACAATTTAATTAATGGTGTGCATGGAGTACTGGTGCACGGTGGGAGAATGTTAAACTTTATCATGGTGCAGCACGTAGAGTGAAAAGCGCATGGAATATTAGCATGTGACACAAAAATTGTGCGCAACAGGTATTAGTGCATGAACCAAAATTGTGCATGGTAGATATTTGCATGCGACACAAAAGTAGTGCACACCAGATATTGACGCAACAAAGAAGTGATCCACATTGGTTAAAGGTGCGCAGAGCATGCGCTACCTTATGGTGTTGTTGCGCGGTCTAAATATGGGTGTAAATTTTCAAATTTGTGCGCACAAAGTCAATTGGATGGCCTATAACAACAGAAAACCAATGAATTTTTTGCAACATTTTATATTGTTTGAAGGTCATCCTTTTCCAGTGCATTTTTGAGGCCCTAAACAACATTTTTTAGCTACTAAAAAAAACCTCGAGAATAGAGTGTACCAAGGTACACTCTGTCTCTACATATCAAATGAAATAGCCCAGAGAGAGATTTCTAGTGGTGTAAATCGTTCGTCAAACGTAGATTTTATGAGGAAGTTACAGGACAAGCAGTGGAGGGTAAATTTTAAGACCCAACTAACTTCAAAAGGCCATAACTTTATGCTCAAGACTAAGAATTGAGCATGGAAGTAGGCATTGGAAAGGCATTAGATAGTAGAATATAACTATTCAACCAAAAAAAATTGAGTTGGACATACAATTTCTCAGAAAATCAAAAGAAAGAAGTCTGATATATTATTGAACCAGAATGGTTCATATTTTTCATGAAATTGATGAGTCAGCTAACCTGACAAAGTTTTGTTGGCTGCACATTTTGCAGAGTTAACAACAACAACTAGATCAGACCAGGATCAACACAAATTGCAGAGTGATGAAATATACACAGGGGGATTACAGTCATGAAGATGAGATCAGAGGGATGGATGTTCATATGGGCATTGAAGGAACAAACTCAAATGGACATGGAGAAGGAAAGGAAGAAAACATGAATATGGTAGAGACCATTAAAATTTTTCAAAAGGATGTCCAAAGCCATAAAGATGATAATTAAAGGCTTATGAAATCCAAGGAGCAGCAGGAGGACTTCAACATGAAGATAATGCAGAGTTTGAAAAAAATAGAAAAGAATTTGGATAAGGAGAGTGGCTCAAGAAAATTAAGAAGTCACAGGCTTCCTAATGAGAAAAGAATAACAATAAGTTTTAGCATACATCACCATCACACCCTAAGGAATTCCAATAGGAGAGCATACAACAACTAAATTCCATCCCCTATCAAGAAGCATAAGAGGTTTGGGGTGGATGAGCTATGAGGATAAATGAACAAAATAAAAAATCCTACATTTGATGGTGAACACAAGAAGGATGAATATGTAGAGACATGGTTGTTGGGCATGAGAAATTATTTTCAATTGCATAATTATTCTTCTCATGTGATGCAGGAGCATCGCTCCACCTTAGCACACACTAGTTGATTATCACGAGTGGTGCACATTCAAGGAAGGGAGATGCACCTTCGATAATCTAAATCGTGATTAAGGAAATAAAGGCTGACAGGTTGGTAGAGCCAAGTTGTTCCTTCACACAAGCTATAAATGAGGTCGTCGTTAAGTGGTTGATGATAGGGGGGATTTGTATCCGATTCAGATCAAATTTCCATCATTGTAATCTACCTCATTAGTCAAGTGTTTTGAATGGTGATTAGACACCACTAGCTTAGCTTGGAAGGAATCCCATCGATCCCCTCTTGTATAAAGTCTTGTATTGTTTCCAATAGAGCATAGAGGAGAGTAGGGAAAAACATAGAGAGTCGAGACTCAGTTGCAGTTCAGACTCATGTATTGTAATGGACATTCCACCATTAATAGAAAAGGAAATATTTTCTTGTTTTCTAATTTCTGTGTAATGGATGTTTAGTTGTGAATGCCATTCATATGTGTATATGATGTAGATGTATGTTAGAAAGCGTCTTCATGGATAGGTATATAATCTTCTATATGTGAGTGTTTTGGATTAAATCTTATTCTCTAGGCTAAGTGCAAGGAGTGCGCGATAGAGGGTGGAAAATCTGTGAGCCGATGCAAGGAGTGTGTGTCTGAACTCATCTGAGTCAGAAAAGAAGATGCCAAGAGGGAACACCAAGATAATTCACAGACTCAGAGGGAAATTTCAAGGTGGTTGAGTACCATGGAAAGAAAGACTATGTAGGAGGAAGCACAGTGCAGAGTTACTGAATACTCTGTAATACTCAGCCAGGAGGGTATAGAGAAAGTATGAGTGCATACAAGAGAAACACATTCTGGAGTGTTGGAAGTGTTGAGAGAACCTAAGGGTTGTTGAACACTCTAAGGAAGGAAGGCTTTGCAAGAGTGCATCGATAAAGGAAAGGAGATGCCTTAAGACTTATGGAAGGACTTAGGGAGAAACCATAGAAAGGCTTAGCTGAGCTTAAGGAGTGCGCCAATGATACAATAAGTTAATCTTACAAGCTCAGGAGGAAAGGAATTAAGTTTCCAGGAGGGCACTAGAAAGTCCACGGAAGGAAGTAGGGGAACTAAGAACCTTGAAGGTCTCAAGCTGAGCAAATTCATAGAAGAATTTGCGCAGGACTCTGCAAGGAGTGCAGAAGAAGGTCGAGAATAGTCTAAGTCTTGGGAATACATTGTGCTAAGTGTGCAAGAATGTCGAGGAATTTCCAAAGTCCTGAAGACCGTAAAATCATCCATTGTCGGGAGGAGACAGGTGGAAAAAGATCAGGATATCCGGGAACAGGATCTCTGGGAGATTTTCCAAGAGAAAACAAAGATCTTCACGAAGTCGTGAAGAGCGGTTTGAATCTAGACCGTTGGATTTGGAAGGAACGCATGTAAGTGATCCGCTGATTCATAGGAATAGTACTCCGAGAAATATCCGAGGAGGATATCGAGAGACTCCTGAAGGATGGAATCCGAATAGATCGTAGTCTTCGATCAGAAGGAGGGACGGGTACCTTTGATCCTCACATAGTTTGAGTTCGTCATTTCGGAGTTCAGGAATGTAAGAGTTGGTTGTCGAGGAAAGAGTTGAAGCCCGAATCCTGAAGCGCTTTGCATGGTTGAGCCCTGGGACATAACCCATGGTCATGTGATAGAAGGGGCCTAGCATGGAGAGCTAAGTGTCTCCGCCAAATTTCTTCGAAGGGCCAAGAAGAGAGTCGCGGGGTTAAGAGGATCCACAACTTTGAGCAAAGAGGGGCCTATGGTAGAGTTTGTCAGGTTCCAGCAAGGAGCCGAAGAGTCAATCCGACTCAGGTGTTCGAATGATCCTAGAATGGGAGGTCACACAACCCTGAAGGAGAGAAAGAAGGGGTGGGGTTTGCACCATCATGTAGAAGGAATAATTTCCATCTATCAACTCAAGGGAAAGACATCCATGTGGTGGTATTCGCTTGTGCAGGTGCATCAAATTAAAGAGAAAAATGTTACTTGGAGGGAATTCAAGAAGTATTTCGAAAAGAAATACTTGACTAATAGATATTATGACAAGAAAATGAAAGAGTTCTTTGAACTCAAACTTAGGAGTATTACCATAGATGAATATTAAATAAGGTTTTTAGAATTGTTTAAGTATGTTTCTTTCATCAAGGATGAGACAATTAAGATTCAGAGGTATTTGAGTGGATTTCCATCATTCATCAGTAACACAATATAATATGATGATCCCAAAACATTGGAGGAGACCATAAGGTGAGCTAAATGCCTATTTGATCAGCAAAAATCAAGACCAACTTTCCAAAAATCTAGAGAATAAAATAAGAAATTCAAGATGGATCAGAGGAAGAAGGGGACTAAGTCACCATTCTTCAGAAATAGTCCTCAGGGATAACCAAATTCTAGAGAACCTAGAATGATTAAGACAAGGGGGAAAAGGTCAAGGAAGCCACCTATTCAATGTTGGAGTTGTAAAGGAGATCATATGTTTAGAGATTGTCCTAACAAAGGTGAAAAAGTGAGAACTCTTCACAATGTACAACAAGCAGAAACAATGGAAGACATGGGCATAAATGTACCAAGGATCTATGCAACCCTGGACAACAAGCAAGCAGAGTATCTGTCACATATCATTGAAGTGGAAGGTATGATCAACAACCAAACCATTGTTATTTTAATTGATTCAAGAGCTAGTCATAGTTATACGGATCCTAAGATGGTGGAAAGTTTGCATTTGCCAAGAAGCAAGCATGTAAAATCTTGGTTGGTGCAGCTGGATATCATAGCCAAAATAAAAGTTAATGAGATGGTTAAATCATATCTTATGGACATGAATGGAATGAACACCAAGGAAGATTTGAACATATTTCCTTTAGGTTCCTATGACTGTCTAATTGGGATGGATTGGTGGGACCAACATCATGCTATCCTAGACTATCATAACAAGGCATTTACTTGCTTGGATGAGGAAAGGAATCTAAGGACAATGTAGGGAATTCCCATGGTAGTAACCATAAGAGAAATTTCAGCATTGCAACTGAAGAAATGTTACAGAAAAGGGTGTCAAATATTTGCAGCACATATGGAAGAGACACCTAAAGATAAGGTGTCAAATATTGAAGATTATGTAGTACTAAAAGAGTTTGAAGATGTGTTTAAGGAAATACTAGGATTACCCGCTAAAAGAGACATTGATTTCTCTATAAATTTGATGCATGGAGAAACTCCAGTATCCAAGACTCCCTACAGGATGATTATTGATTAAGTTTGGTTGTCATTGATGTCAACCCTTGAAGAAAGTTCAGTAGCACAAAGGTTTGGGTAATTGACCCAAGGTTGTTTCATGTATAATGGTATGAGTTTTAATATATTTGAAGGTAATACTATTCTATATGGATAATACATGTCATGCCATTTCTGGTGGTATGTGGAACGCCACATAACTCCTCACGGTTTGAGATTTATGGCCTTACGAAGTTGGAGGACCCTCATATGTTGGCTTGAAGCCGCCAAATGTAAAAAAAGTCAAAGATCTTGCAAAGAAGAAAGTATTATTTAAATGATAAAGTAAAGTGACAAATTCAATAAGGATTATTTAAATAATAAAGTGAAGTGACAAAATCAAAGAAGATTATTTAAATGATAAAGTGAGGTGACAAACTCAAGGAGGAATATTTAAATGATAAAGTAATGGAGAACTTTCTAATTATGGAAAGTGGTTAACCCTAAAAATGAGGAAAATAGGTTAAGTGACCTATAAATGGGTTAAGTGACCTAGAAATAGGTTAAGTGACCTAGAAATGGATTAAGCGACCTAGAAATAGGTTAAGTGACCTAGAAATGGGTTAAGTGACCTAGAAGATGCTTCTAAGGAAGATATTTGGAGAGTATAAATAAGAGGCAAGGCTCTCTCATTTCATATCACACTTGATAAAATTGAATATCTATAGGTGACTGAGGTAACCAAAGGATATCTAAGCCAAATTTCAGAGGGAAGGTGAAGAAAAGAAGGTCGTTATTCAAGGGAGGATAATTTCTTTTGATGATGTTTTCTAAGGTAT
This sequence comes from Picea glauca, assembly GCA_000966675.3. Classification (NCBI taxonomy): domain Eukaryota; kingdom Viridiplantae; phylum Streptophyta; class Pinopsida; order Pinales; family Pinaceae; genus Picea; species Picea glauca. The sequence goes on from JZKD02S1388124.1 coordinate 7,719, forward strand.
GTTATTTACAGGTCTTCTCACCATTTTCACAATAACTTGTTTTATAAAATTATTCAGACCATGAAATTGATAGTCCATTTAGGAAACATATCCAAGTATCTATGGTAAAAAATTCATCTTATGGGTCGTTGTATTTTTGGAGTTACACTCCGTGGAAAATAGGGTTTGTGGCTAGTCCTAAAAGTAGTCTAAAACATGTGTTTAAGGTAAAAATGTCATAACGTCTTCATAATAGATCCAAATTTAGTAAGACCAAATGTGTTGGTTATATTACAGTCTATAGTATTCTATGTAACATTTTCAAATCAATTCAACAAATATTCTATGTGAGACACGCTCTACAAGGTCGCTCTCTAGAATAAGACAAAATTAAGCAAGGCATGTCATTTTTGCTATAACTCCTTTTCTGAGAAGTTCCAAATAGTGACACCTGGAGGAATTGCATAAAACAAACTTAAGAAATTTTTTTACTTCTTTCAAATATTTATTCATTACATGTACATAGTTATGATTATTTCAAGTTAGGGTTGTTGACTAATCCCAAACTAGTCATGTGAGACTAAAGAAGACTTTGATGAAAATGCTAGTCTCTTATTGTGAAAGTTAAGGAAGGTTTGTAGGTATGTGATTATATACAACAGGTCTAATATTATAGAGTTACAAATCATATTTGGATGATGAAATTGATGAGGGATTTTGGTTAAGGTACATGTTGGGTACATGGTTGAGACAAGTAGTTGATGAGTTGACACATACATGAGNATTACAGGTTGTTTGGTACAGGTTGGTGCATGGTTGATGCACTTGTTTATGGTACAAGTTGATTACAGTTTGAGGTACAGGTTTATTGGTACAGGTTTACATCAGTATATCTCACAGTGATAGTGTGACAGTGGTTCCATCATTCTACTTCTACTTCATGGCGGTTGGGCGAGGAAAGGATAGGTGGTTGTAGCCACCTTCCAGTTGTAACAGGAGAACATAGGGGGTTGTAGCCTCCTTTTGGTTGTAGCCAGAGAACATAGGAGGTTGTAGCCTCTTTCTGGCTGTAGCCAGAAAATAGGGGAGTTGGAGCTTCCTTCAATTTGTAGCCTGAGAAACAAGGGGGTTGGAGCCTCCTTCCAGTTGCAACTGGAAAACAAAGGAAGTTGGTGCTTCCAATGAATGTAATTCTTCAAGACATATAAGAAAACTCATTCTGTAGTTTTATCTTGCTTTGGGTTTCCACGTAAAACAATGGTGTACTGTGTATGTGTATGATTGTTCATTTGTTCATTTCTTATTTACTTTGGAGTTGTTGGATGATAATGCTACATTGATATAACACTTGGATTATATGGTTAAAAAGGATTAAATTTCTCTATTACCGATTCACCCCCCCTCTTAGTAATCCAACAATTGGTATCAGAGCAGGTTCCTTCAGAAATCAGTTTAACCATTGAAAGGTAGATCATGGAGAGCAACAACTTGTATAAAAATTGAATACCATAGTTCAATGTAAAAAAGTATGCATTTTGGAGCATAAGGATGAAAACATATATAGAGGCACAAGGATTCAAAATTTGACAATCAATTGCAAATGGATACACAACACCAACAGTTTCGCCAACAAATGACAAAGTGATGAAACACGGTTAGAATAATTCCAAATCCAAAAATGCACTTCTGAGTGGTCTTAGTGAAATGGTATTCACCAAAGTTTCACATTATAAATCTGCTAAAGAGATTTGGGACAAAGTTCAAAATATTTATGAAGGAGATTCAAAAGTCAAAGAAGCAAATCTTCAAACTTATAGAGGTCAGTTCGAACAACTTAAGATGAAGGAATATGAGAATATTGCAACTTACTTTTTATGAGTTGATGAAATAGTAAATGAAATTATAGGATTGGGAGAAGAAATCAAAGAATCTGTAATTGTTCAAAAAGTACTAAGATCTCTTCCTATGATATTTGATCCTAAGATATTAGCACTAGAAGAAAGTTCATATCTAAACTCAATAAGCATGGATGAAATACATGGAATCTTCACAACGTATGAAATGAGATCTGAACAAGAAAATCCAGATATAAAATAAGCATCCAAAAAGTCAAAGCAAAAGGGAAGGCAAAAAGAAGAACATAGCAGCAATAGTGACGTCTCGGAAGATGATGAAGAAGTGGCCAACTTTGTTAAAATACTGAACAAGGGAACTGACGGTAGGTATAGAGGTAAGCTTCCTTTAATTTGTTTTAATTTTGATGGTATTGGTCATTTTTCTAACAAATTTCCTTATAAGAAAAAGATAAATGATGAAGGTTACTCAAAAGGAAAACAAAAATATAAAGGCAAAAGAACCACAAAGAAAGTTTTCAAGAAAATCTTATGCACCAAAGAAGACATCTCATCATCAGATGAAGATGAATTCAGTGACAATGAGACAGAAAGAGTTCTATTCATGGAAGTAGAAGACTCTGATAAAGAAGACTCCGAAGAAGAATATGAAGAAGCCAAAGAAGAATATGAAGAATTCGAAGAAGAAATTGAAGAGACAAAAGTTGACTACCGAAAGGAATTAATGTGTGCCATAGAAGTTATTAGAAGAGAAAAGAAGAAAAACAAGAAACTACAAGCAGAACTAGACAAGAAATAAGACACTCAAGAACTAGAACAAATGATTACAAATTTGAAGGTTCAAATATAAGAAGATAAAAGAATTGAAGAAGCACTCAAATAACAACTAGAAGAAAAAGACAAGATCATTGGAAATTTGGAAGTAGAGATTGTCACATTAAGAAAGGATATTCAAAACAAAAATATGCAGAACAACTCAAAAGTTTTGGATGACATTATCAATAGTCAAAAATACCATCATGAAAAGTCTGGACTTGGATACAATCAGACAGAAAAAGGATCAATCTCTAAAACAAATAGCAAGAAACATATCCAAAAATCTATGCAAAAACAATCAAGGGGGATAGGAAGATCCACAAGGAAGATTACAGGGACACTCCTCCACTGAGAAGATTTAGATTTCAGAATCAACAACTGATAGATAGGCCTCAGGAAAAAAAATAATTTATAAGAGTACCTCCTTTCAGAAGATCTTCGACTCCTAGGTATCAAACTATCTTTTTTGGTTTATGTTATGCATGTAATAATTTTGGGCATAAAGATGTGAATTGCATATCTAACAATAGGAACACAAACAACTTTGAAAGTCATACACAAAGGGGTTATTCAAGAAGGTCTATTGAAACACAAAGAAGAAGCTACAACATGTTTGAATCTTTGAGCACTGAAGTGGAATGTTACAAATGTAACAATTTTGGACACATGGCCAAAGATTGCAGAATTACAGTCCCTCCTAGAGAACCACAACAAAATAACAACAGTCACAGACAAGAACCTCATAAAAGTACATGGATAAAAAATATGGATCAGTATAGCAATCAAGAATGCACACTTGCTCTACAAGATAAGCAGAAGAAACATGGTTGGTATGTTGACAATGGTTGTTCAAAACACATGAAAGGTGATAGAGACAGGTTTCTTACATTACGAAAGGAAAGAGATGGATCAGTCTCCTTCGAAAATGATGATTAAGCTAAAATCATTGGAAAAGGCACAATCAGAATTGAGAACAAGAATACCAAGGCAT
>JZKD02S1388135.1:0-11357 GCA_000966675.3 Picea glauca
GGCTATTGATCAAATCAATGATCTGGACAGTAGATCCGAATGATACTGGGCTTTCGAGTACTAGGGATTCAAAGGGGAAAGGAGGAATGCTTGCATCGTGATTCCCCGAATCGGAAAACCCTGAAAGAATTTAGAGTAATAGCACCAGGTCATAGGACCGGTCGTATGAAAAGCGACCCAAGGGAGGAGTTAAGGATTTGTTAGACCCTTTCGGGTTTTGGCATTTCGAAAGACAGAGAACAGGGGAATGCTTGCATCGTGATTTCCTGAATCGTGAAAGTCGGAAGTGCCTTTTTGGTAAGGCCTGTGGTCATAGACAACGATCACATGGAGGAGGATAAGGGAAGAGATGGTCTGCACTAAGCCCCATAGAAATTTGGGGATTTTGTCCATCGAAGAAAAGACAAAAGAGAAAAAAGAAAATCTTAGTTGTCGTAGTGGGTGTGTGACAGTCTGCATGCACAATTCATTGAGTCATCATAATTAAATAAGAATACTACGCCAACAACCAAGGGTATAGAATCCAAGGAATCCGAGCACCCAAAAATACCAACGCGCCGAAAAAAGGACCAATGGTTGGACAACGCGACACATCAGAAAATGACGACTGTGGAAATCAGGTGCCAACTGGCCGCATCAATTGAAATTGCAACAATCTGTACACAGAGGTAAAGAATGGATCATGACAGAAAGGAAAAAGTATGAAAACATGGCGCAAAGGACAACAATTAACACATACAAGGGTACCACATGCAAGATACACTACCAAAAGTGAAAAAGGGAAAACTGTCAATGTGAAATAGTTTTCATTTCATTGGCCCACTATAAAGTTGGAAAAAGGGGGGAAAAGAAAATAATTGTGTCAATTGCTAAGGAGAAGAACGCAGAGCTGAGTGAAAGAGTGATAGAGAAAAAATTCAACCGAGCATCCATCAAGTTTGCAAATTTACATCTTAGACCCCATCACAATGCCACCACCCTGAGTTGGAGAGTCGAGCAGGGTTGACAAGAACACACGTAGTATTGCTCGCGTGACAGACGCAAGGGAGTAAGAGACACCCATAGTGGTGGATGTGGATGAAATCTACACACCAGAGTACAAAATAAACCTAGTGACGATAGAGGAGGAGCAGAACCCAATGCAGGAGGCTAGGCAGATGGAGGAGGACCCCGAAAGAACTGAGTCCGACACCTCGAGGGGACAAGGGCCATGATAGGCCAAGCAGGTCACGATTTCAGCGCCATAGAGCCACAAACCAGAGGTACAATAGGAATCAATACACAGGGGTGTACCAGAGGTGGGGGCCTCATCCCCACAATCCAAATGAAAGGGCCAAGCTAAGAGAAACGCGCACAGAGGGTCACAACAACAAGTATAAGGGACCCTGGTCTTGCCAAATATTCACAATGGAGTGCGCATAGACTATGACATGGTCAACGGAGTGACTTCCATCAAATACTCCTACCATGATGTGGCGGATTTCACTAAATTTCTCGACCTAGTGTCCGAGAACTATTTGGAAAGAAGGGGAGAAGGTTCATCCATCATGCGAATGCTCGAGTCGGCCCAGTGGATCCTTGGGCCTTACAACACATCCATCATGAACCTACTGGATGTCCCCACACTTTGGGAGGGGAAATCATATCAACACCTGCTTCAAGAAACTGCTTGCATGTTTACATGGCATAATATTATGGATGGATAGGCCAGTGCTTATCACTGTGGACCTCATCGCAGGAATCATAGGGCCACCCACAGATGGAGAAAAGCTAGAGAAGTACCTAGAGGACAAGACCAGAGCTAAGGCCATCTCAAATGAGATCAAGGCCAAGTATGGCATAGAGCGAGGCAACAGGGGAATCAAGATTAGTGACATCAATGATCATGCGACAAGGTTTTCCACCAGACTCCTCAGATGTAAAATAATTCTCAAGTGTCGCAAGGAGGAAGTATCGGACAGTGTGGTCATTGTTGCTACACAGTGTGAAAATGGTGGCTCGATGAGTTGGGCCCTATACCTCCTGAATTCATTTTTGGAGGATTGCAAGGACACACAGGACTAAGGCTCTGAGTTCCACTACTCATGGTTACTCATCCTCGTTGGCCTTATTGTATGGAAAGAACCGGTCTACAACAAGTATATGGAAAGAATCAGGAAATGTGGCACAACAAGATACGTATCACTACGCAGTAGCGTAGAACCCAAGATAAAAAATACAAACACTAACATCTTTGCGAGGTACTTCACAGTGATGTAGAACCTTATTGCGGACACATGGTGCATTACACGAGATACTTTCTAGGAGTTTGGATAGATTTCCAACTTCATGGAAACGTTTCGGAGATAATGCCAAGGAATGGCTACAACTCAACTATTGTATCATGCAGGAGGAAATCCAAAGAGATTTCTAGGAGTGGCCTGAGGAATGGAAGGTGCCAGAGATTCCAACCACAGTACCCAAATCACGAACTCAGATGCAAGGAAGACCAACCCCAATGCACCAAACATGCACTAATGGGGAAAGAACCAAAAATAGGAGTGCCCAAGGACAAGAGGGCGGAAGCACCCCAACCAAGAAGAAACCACACACACAGAATAGACCGCCAAGGGGTTTTACATAGGCTCCACTATGCACAAGACAACAACCACCACACTCAACGGAATAAGTGTGCATGGAAGAACCAAGCACAAGCACATAGGATATCCCTGAGGAGGAAGAACAAAGGATATGAAACCAGGAGATTCTTGAGTCTGGAGAAACAAGGACAACCATTGTAGGGGATACCCATAAGCCCACTAGTTCCGAGCCATCAACCACCCAAGAGAAGTGGCCAGGGAAGCACACTAGTGGTGGCCAAAAGAAGTAAAAGGCCCATGAGCCATATAGCCATATCTCACTAACCTTGGATGATGTGGAGTTAGTGGCGACAACAGTCAAGGAGACACTAGATGAGGTGTGTAAGAATGTGGAGAAGAATAGGGATTCAATCGAAGATCAAGTGTAAGAGGTAAAAACTACGTTGGAGCAGTTAAGAATCGGGGTAGCATAGGCACCAAAATAAACACCCACACAGGCTAAGGAAGGAGTGTCAGTGCTTGAGACAGTGCAGTTTGTAGCACAGGTGAGAGCCAATTTCATCATAATGTCAGAGATTATTTTAATTGATGAAAAAATAACGTAGAAACCCCTCAAATACATAGAGATGTTGGATGTGGCATTGGCCAAGATTCCAACAAAAGCATTGTACAAACTCCAGATGAGCGTCGTGCAAGAGATTTAGTCTAGAGAAAGAGTGGATGCCACAAACCTACAGGTATCCCAGAAAGAGAATATATCGATGAAGGAATCCCTCAACCTAGAAGCATAGCAGAAAGAGTGAGCGCAACAAAAAGTGGAAGAGATGGAGAATCAAATCCACATGTTGTTTCAAAAAATTCCCAAAAACACAAACAAGGAGGCAAGGTCATTGAAAGAAAATCTACGCAGGATAGAGAAGACTATCCAGGAATACAAGGAGAATATCAAAGAGTTGGAGGAGCGTGTCACACCCACTACTCCTCCAGAAGTCAGAGAACAGTGAGAACATGAGGAAAACAAAGTTACGGAGGGAATAGGCCATAGCATACAGGCAGTCATGGAGCTACTAGAAAAGAGCGCACAGTTGTGGACTCACCTCCTAGAGGATGGCAACCTCCAGGAACTGCAAGAGAAGGAAACCAAAATCCACATAGCAATGGTGGAGGTGAAGCAACGATAGAAAATAGTGTCACTATCGAAGAAGATCAAAATGGACACCGTGCTAAAGGCCCTACAGTTGGAAGAGAAAGTGTTGCAAGCGCAGAAGACAACAAGACAAGCATTATTGGAGCCCCTGCAAGGAAAGGTGGAGCAACTAGTCATGGAGAGTGACGCAGCTAAGAAGAGCATTGAGAAGATCGTATCCAAAGAAGGAGAGATACTACAGTCTCCTATGACAGATCAGGTGGTCACCGCTATGGTCGACAAGAGCAGTCAGGCTCAACAACAGTGCCAACAGATAATGAAGATGTATGACACACTGCAACTGGAAGTATTTGAAGCCGGAAGCAAGAAGTGACAATGCATAAGTCTGTCAGTGACTCGAGACAAGTCACGATGTCAGTGTTGGGGGATTATTGGGCACAGGCCCATTTTTGGATAAAAGGCACGACGTGAAAGAAAGATAGTTGGTATAAAATCATGCGAGGCGCACATGCAAGAAGAAGGGAAAGAAAGATAACTGGTAGGAAAAGCAGTGAACAAGAATGCACATGCAGAGGATAAAGTGCGCAAGGCCAACATGAAAGAAGAACTAAATAGGTTAGGGTTTTGGTAAGAGAATGTAATGGCTGATGAGCCAAGAATAGATATAAATAGAAACCTAGGAGGTCTTGGGGGGGTTGTTGTTTTGTTATGTGTTACTCGCATGAGATAGAGTAACAGGTTGGTAACATGACCGTAATCTGATACCTTTTTGTAAGTTGTTGATCTATAGGAGAGAATAGTAACTAGACCTTGAGGGTTAGATCACAGGCTGAGGATCTTGGTGTGATCTAGTCATCCTTGTAAAGGTCGAGGAGTCTATTTTATGAATGCATGAACAGTTTTGTAGTGAACACAGTGCCATATATGATAGAACCAGAATAAAAGAACTTAAGAGCCAGATCTTTGTGGATGCAGCACAAGAGGGGGTGAACCACGGTAAATCATGTGTTATGTGGAATTCTTATTGTTTATTTCTTTGTTGTCAATGGTTAGATCTTAGATGAATGTTTTGATTCACATAGTACAATCCCAGATCCCCACTCATTTCCAGGCTGCAAGCACCTAAGCATTGCAGCAACCCATAGAACTCTCTCGGATGACATTGCGTAGTGCACTCTGTGCACTGCGTCGCCTTCTGATTTACCAGGAGGGTCGTTGGTTTTAGAGGCTTTGTTGGATCCCTAGTAGACTTGAACCTGGTCAATCATGTTAAACTTATAACTAAAATAACCAACCAACACTCACTTAACTACATAACTGGTCTAGGGAATTGTACAATAGGAAGCACAAGTCAGGGAAAATGTTGCATTGACCAGTGATACACTACAAAATTTATTGGCAACTTGGAAGTAGATATGAAGTGGCTAGGGACGAGCCACATGTTAGTGTTAGGGGCCTATGGGAGAAGATTATTTTGGATAAGTCTTGGAAATCACATAGGAATGGATTGCGCGACATTTTGTCTAAGCAACACATGCACAAAGAAGTTGGAGAATGTTCAGAAGCTAGCGTGCAAAAGGTGGAAAGTAGTTAGGATTTTGGGACATTTTGTCCACATTGTAAATTGCTTAGCCTTATTGTAAAACTATAAATTGTGATGGATTTTTTGGTAGAAGGGAGAGTTTTTTGTAATGAATGATGAGTCATGGGTGAGGAATCAAGTCTGGAAGAGGAAGAATTGGCTAAGTGTCCGGGTGTTTTGAATGATGACTAAGGTTTTTTGGAGTTAGGCTTGCACTGCAACAAAACCGTTGAGGCAGGTTTGTTAATGTTAATTGATACATCTTATAATTGTAAGTGTGGTTTAAAAATGTAAGGAGATTGCTAATGAATAAAATAAGAAGCCATCTATTGTGGATGTAGCCCAGATTGGGGTGAACCATGTTAAAACCTTGTGTCTTGATGTGTTGTTTTTGTGTGTTATGATGTATATGATGTTTATTGTTACTGCACAATGAAGATAAATCTCTATTATTATGAATATATCACTATTTTATGTTGTTATGGTAATGTGCACTTAAGTTAATGATGAATGAATGAATGTTAAATGGAGTAATTTCGCACAGGGTATATTGAATGATAATTAAAGATTACGTAACATAAACTGTGCACAGACTAGATAAATGGATAATGCATAGTATGGTCATGTTAAATTCCTCAATTCCCCCCACTACAAAAACTTGGTTCCTACAATCCCTCTAGATGCCTTGAGTGAGACTTCACTTGCTTGCAGGTGATGCCAAAAGGGTCGGTGTCTAAGGGTTTTGCTAGTGTATTAATGATTAACCCCAGGTCTTCCCACTATGCACCAATAGTTGGTATCTATTTTTACTCTTGCAATTTGATTAGTAGTTCTTACCATTTATTGTTATATTCATATATCTTTTAAGTAGTTTATTTTCTTGTTTATTTTATCTCTCTTGTGCTAACACTATAGGATCCCTCCAAGAAACTTGAAATTTTTTTTTCCTAACGCTTTGGTTGTGTGTTTACACATTTTCCAAAGAAAATTTTGTGTTTTTTTGTAGAAAAATCAGATCCAAATCAGTATCCCAGTACCTAGGGACTCCTCCCTGAGTTTGGCATGCACCAACCTGAACAGAGTGGAGGCTTTCCTGTGACAATTCAGGGCATTCTCTCCTTGAATTAACATCTTCTTCATGTTTTTTTATGTTATATTAGGTCATACTGGAGGGTGAAAAAGTGTGCTAGAAGGACCCCGTCAATCCATATCACAGGTGCAGTCCATGTCATCATTTGTACGAAAGTTTTCAAAAATCCAAAAAAAAAAAAAAATTATTTATTTATTATTTATTTTCAAGTTTCCTTTGGTGAACTTGATAATTTTGGTTGATCCAAAACTGTATATAGGTCATTGATTTACAAGTCGAATCTGATCTGGGTTGATTTACTAACTCTTCAGTCGCCATGAAAAACACAAAATTCGACTTTCCACACCAAATTTGACTTTGCAACCTATAGATCGATGCCATTAATAATTTCTTCAACCATTATAGTGAAAATTTGACCTGAATTTTCTCAGTAATTTGGGAATTTCACTTTTGTTCCACAATTTCCCCAAATCTGTCATAGATCAAAACTCTACAATGATGAATTTGCCAAATTCACATTGGTCCTTGGCCCATATGGGTCTAGTGTTGAACCAAAAGCTCTGATATCAGATTGTAACATACCCAACCTCCAAGTTAGCCATGTTACTACAAAAAATATTTAGCATACTTTGATACCATTTAAAACAAATCTGCAAGCACACAACATGACAAACAACTCATGCAACTACAACATATTAAAAACCCATGAATGCAATAAATCAAGCAAACACACAACATTCAAATATTCATTTACACAGTGGAATAATCATAATAAATACAACACAAAATTTATCTATTTAAAAAATAACCAGCTAGCTACGTACGAAGGACATCTCTCCCAACCATAGACTTGTTGTTTATTTTCTCTCAACAACAATCCACCCCCGAGCCAAGGCTATGAGTCCACAAGGAGGTTTATCCCTCTTGGTTGTCCACTCTCCACATTGCCAGCCCAAAACCCAAGTTCTACTCCAACATTAGTCCCAATCTACTAACTCTCTTCCCCTCAACCTACACAACCCAAGGAATGTGATTCCCCTTCTCTTCCATTTAATCCCTTAGGCCTTCCCACTTCCCTCCAATGCTCCATTGCACTCAATTGAATAGGAATCTTAGAGTCGGTGACTTTAGGAACTTTCAGCTACTTCAAGAGTTCTCACAACAGTATTCTCAAGGATCTTGGTCCATTTCCCCAATAGGAAAATGCACCATAGGCACACAACCCATTATTACAGGCACATGGGCCACAATTTCAACATAAACAAAGTCCAACAATGGTTTTCCTCCAACACTGCATGTTTGGTTCTCTTTCTAGCACCCACCTCCTCTCTTTCTCTCTAAAATCAACATTTAAAAAATATCTACCATACCCATTTGAATTTCCTTTTCTTTCCCCTACTGTTTTGACTCTCACTCCTCCCTAAAAGGATTTTATTGACTCTCACTCTTCCCCCATGCTTTCTTGTACTTGACCCATTCTCTCAATAACTCTATGAGGGAATCTCACACACCAACCCTCTTACATGAATTCAATGTTTGAGTGTGCAATAAGTGAACGGGATGATTATATGGTAATGACACATTAACTCAAGGAAATGACATGGGTTTCCCCTTGGAGCCCCCTTTATCCCCCTATCTTGTGGAACCATATCCCCCCATTGCTACCGTCCCTCTTGTATCCCAACCAACGATTATTACTTTTATTAATTATTTCAATATGTATAATACATAGTTCGTCCCTCGGCCATATTAATCAATATGGGATATTCACTCCAAACATATTGGCTCATTATCCTAAATCACCTTTATATAATTACATTATAATTTGTAGGGATTAAAACTGGGGATTCTACATCATGAAAGGGATGGCTCACTCGAAAGTGATGTCTAATGGATGAAAAGTGAAACATTGTCATGAAAAGGTGCAATGTTTAATCTCCAAGAGGTGTGTCATATCTCCAAAAGGTGTGACATCTCATCGAAGGGTTCCATATCATCATCAAGAAGCCCAATGTCTCATCAAGGCTTCCCCATCATCATAAAGTTGCAATGTCCTATGATATAAGTGCAATGTCTCATCATCAAAAGGTACAATCATCATGGAAAAGGTGCTACGTCCTCTCTCCAAGTGTAGCATCCTCAAGAGAAGTTGGAATTCCCTTAATCAAGTGGTGGGGATAACCTCCAAAACATTATTCGAATAGACCCTCAATATCCTCCAATGGATCCAAATGTCAACCAAGCTTGTGGATATGTGTAATCCATCATCTAAGGAGGGGCTCATTTAGTCCAGTGCATCGTGAAGGACGAAGGAAAGGTACACAATTATATCACAACATATAAAGTGAGTCATGTAAATTCAAAATCCATTAGATAGATATCATAAAGTATCATCTTCAAACTTCACACTAACATACAAAGTATTTTCCAAGTTTGGGTATGGGACGAGCATTATTACCCCCTATTATGTGTGCCAATACTTAGGGCAAGAAATATGTCCCAAGGAACCCATCAAGGAGTATATGCAATGGCATACAGTATGCATTGGGGTTTACTTCATGGGTGGGTTTTCATTGGCATCCAAGGCCATGCATGATAGCCATCCTCGTGAATTCTTTTGTAGAGGGAGTGCCTAGGAAATGCGATACCGTTTCCTTAGCACTATTTCTTTCCAAAACCTTGTTTTCCTTTTTCTTTATTGCTTCAACCTTTTTTTTCTTTTAATTTTGATTTCCTAAGTCCTTTTGTAAGATATGCATTAATTGCATAGGACTTGGGGTGACAACCTCTTAGTGAGAGGGTAGAGCTCACGATTCATTTATTTTTTTGGTTTTTTGGACTTTTCTTTTCTTATTTGTTTATTTTCCTTGCATTTTGAATTAAGACATTTTCTCCTTCTATATCATTTTTTTAATAAAGTTGCATCAACCTCGAGCATTGAAGCCCCTTCTTCTCATCGGATTATTGAGCATAGGCTTTTTTGGAATACATGTAACCACCAACCCAAAAGAAACAGCAATGGAGAAAGAACATATGGAATATGTTATACATGGTAAGGGATATGGATACGTTACCCACTTTAAGACTCCCCAATAGTACAACTTTTCCCAAGAGAGACCACACTTGACTAGGAAATGATGATGACCACCAAGATGAAACATGGCAAAAATTACAAATTCAAAAAATCACGATTCATTATCCAATTCAACTCATGATCATCATTTTCCTGCCCCAAACATTGACATTATTGCTTAATTTGAAATGTCAAAACAATGTAACTCAATATATAATGCACCATGTAATTTCATGTGAGTGAAGTGAACATGTAATGGAAGGAATATGTGGAAAACTATATATGAAGAAATCTAGAATATCATCATTGGAACTGATGTATGTAATGTGGATTTTGGAGAAAAAATCTCCTCTAATTACCTTAGAAATAAGGAGATAACACCCGCAATTAATGGATTGATGTTCACATGACCGAACACGACCCTTTACAATATATAAATATATTTATATCCACATTTTATAATCATTGTTGTGCAATAATAGTTTTATTTGTGATTATACCCATAAGGCCGGAGTGAATGGATTCAAGTTGGTTTGATATTCCCAAGACCAAACATGACCATTTACAATATATAAATATATTTATATGTACATTTTATAATTTTAATTATTAATCTTTATTGTAACACAATGTGTGCGTAGAAATGAGTACTTAAATAAATCAAATGTGGATGCATGGCGTTGGCCATACCAATCATAACTAAATCATACCATTTCCTATTAAGTTGGCCAAAATAAGACGGACAAAATTCTACAATATGATCATCATGTTGTTCAATTTTATTTTATTTTGTTTGTTAATATGTGTGGGACTTGTTGGCTACGCGATTAACCTGTGGTTTGAGAAACCGCGTCTCGGGGGTATCTAAGCCGTCAAAATCACCCAGGGATCGCACCCGGCCTGAGCCACACCAACCTTTAACATGGTTGGATTTTTTGTCCCCGCAGGTTTCGAACCGGTGACTTTAACATCACGGAGTGACTTAACAAAACACTCCGTCACCGGCTGTCCTACACCTCGGGGACACGTTGTTCAAATTATTAGGATCAATTTAAAAATCATAAATTATACTTAAAATACGCTGGATTAATTCAAAAATAATAAATTATACTTAAAATACGATTTTAAAAGCATAGTATTCCAAAATTAAAAATATTACAATTTTACCTATAAATTTAGAATAAAATTTCTACAATATGATCATCATGTTGTTCAAATTACTTTTCTAATAATAATCTGGGTCAATTCAAAAAACATAAATTATACTTAAATTACGATTTAAAAAGGATAAGATTTCAAAATTATAAATATTAATTTTTAATTATAAATTTAGAATAAATCCTCCTTAAAAAAACAAGGCAATTTGTTTGGTAGATAAGCCTAAGCAATGGATGCATTTTGCTTGATGTCCTCGTAGTGTACAACCAACCAGGGTGTTGAGCATGTGGTTATGGAGATTAATCTAAATTTTACTTTTATCTTATAATGTTATGTATATATCTTTTGTTTTAATTTTTTATGTCATTTTATTGTATTAAAAGTAAAGAGGTGTTCTCAAATCAAGTATAGGGGAGATATTGTTAATTTTATAATATGTTAAATAACAAATAAATAAGTAAATAAATAAATAATTATTTATATACGTATGTATATGACAATATTTAAAATATTAAATCAACATAGATTCATCTTAAATCTTAATCTATCAAGCATCAAAATTTCTTAAAGTGTAATTCTTTTTAATCATTCAATATAAAGAAATTAATACTTAAGATAAAATAAAATGATAAAAAAAATTATACCTTAAAAATTTGAAATTTGAAATTTAATCTCTCTAAATACTTATAAATCCAAATTTAAAATAAATCTATATTATAAAAGAACAA
>JZKD02S1388146.1:0-11357 GCA_000966675.3 Picea glauca
TCCAACATGAGGGCAGTTCACATCTTGGTTACATGGGTTCTTGGTTTCTTTCTGGAGGAAGATTTCAGAGGTGAGACCTTCCTTTTCTTTGATGAGTCTTCTTCGTCCCTCGACGATGGTACTTCGACTTTCTGTTGTTCAGTTTTTGTACCTTCTTCATCATCACCTTCTTCATCTGGTGTAATGGAAGCTGTCCTTACAGATAGGCTGTTAACATCCTGGAATTCTTTAGTCTTCTTCGTCGTCTTTGCTTTCTTTGTCTTACTGGTCCCAGGTGTATCCTGCGCAGTTCTGGGGCTGTCGATGTTGGACATTTTTGCAGGGTCTACTGAAACAAGGAGGTCTACCGACCATTCCTTGGTGATCTCTTCTAGGTCTTCTTCTATCAGCTTATAATAGGACTGAATCTATTCTTGGTGTTAGCGTCGGAAGTCACTCCTGGATTGCTTGCAGGAGCAGAGCCCGACACCCATCAGTTTAATGTCACAATTTGTTTATAAAGGGTGTTCAAATGGAGATAATGGCTCTAGGATGTATCACTCTAAATCAGGGACTGATTCTGGTACGTAAAGAATGAAGGAGGTTTGGAATCCCAACTTCAGCCAGTGGGTTGATTTAAAGATGAATAGGTGGAAGACTTAGGAGAAAGTGAACAAACAACTTTGGGCATTAGGCTTGCAGCAGTTTGTAGGGGAAAAACTCTGAAAGCAGGATCCTCCTAGTTCAGGGCTTCAAGAAACTGAAAGGGGACTTGACTGGATCCTCCAATTCCAAGTCATTCAGCGTTAAAGAAATCACAGGGACCGATTAGAGGCTCCGTAACTATTACAGCGATCCATTACAACATCATCCTATAATAGCTACAGCTCGACTGGATCCTCCAATTCTGAGCTGCTCTAACACAGTGTAAACAAAGACATGGAAGAAACTGGCATTCATAAGGCAACAAGTCTACAAAGCTCATACATAACCAGAATAACAGTGCTTTCATTAAAAATTTACAACCGGGAGCTCTGCTCAACCATCGATAGATACAAAATGTGAGAAATCCCCTCTAAATACTTAGAGAAAAACCCATAGAATCCAATTCGAGACATGCATTGATGGCATTACGCCTGCGTGTTCACTACTCCTGCAGTCTCTGGACGTTCGTGGACTTCAGTCAGACGCAATCGCGTTCCAAAGGACCTGTGAATGAAATGACTTGCTTATAGTCATTTCTGGACTTTCCATTTATGGTGGAAACGATGTCCAACGACCCTCAACTGCTGCAATAACTGATTCATTGGGATCGGGGAAGGCCCCGATCGACTCTGTACCTACAGGACATAGAAACTTTCATATTTTTCTATTTGGATCTTGTTTGGAGAAATCATGGTAGGACTAGCGAGTGGATGTGGACACCGTCATGGTGACCAGAGGACTTGACATGGAGTGGTGAATGGACGTTGATCAGGCAGGGGGATTTGGCATGCTACGAGAATGGGACATGGCGGCCAGGGATAGACGATGGAGGTATGTGGTGAGGTTCCGAGGTTTCGGGGTTCGCAAGTTTAATATGCATGAACTCCTTGCCTCTGGGATCTCCGATATCCCGATGTGCAATGAGCTCCTCCTCCTAGGAGCTAGCCCATATCGGCTAGAACAAGATCCATGTGACCAGTCTCCGTGTGACCGTAGCTTAAACCCTCCATCTGAGTTTCGGCGTTCACGAAGACATGAGCACGCATCCTCCGGACTGGCGACAGCCTGCCACCTGTAATCCACTTTCTCTTGCGGTCCCACATGCTTATCCGGCGGTTGCCGAAACATCGCTTCTCGCGATCTCGCAATTCTGCATGCAAACCTTTGTAGCTCTAACCCACGAACCTCCGAGCTTGCGATATGCCGATGCCACTTGGTGTTGTCTCCTTACAAGGATTGTCCTTCTGACACCTGTCCTCCACTACGATCCGTAGCTCCGTCGGGAAATCGGGTATCGAGATATTGCGATTCCCGCTGTCATGTGCATGGGACTTTCAGTTCCCCGATTCTCGACTCTGCAGGATCTCTCTTCACGTGCCTCAGCTGACGGATGACTCTGATTCAGTCGGGCAATTGTGCATTGCGATTTACTCATGTAAGAGTTCCCTGCCTCCAGAAACTCCAATCCTCCGATGGACTGAAAACCCGACTCTCCTTTTGATGTCTGACGCGTGTCTTGCCAAGGTCAACGGCTAGGATCCCGTCGGTCTTTCGAGACTCAAAAGGTCTCGACTCTCTTACCCTTTGAAATCCTGATACCACAATTGTTACTAACATTAGGCTAATAAAAATAAAGTCGATTAAATTAAAAAAAACTAACTAGAAGAAAAAAAAATTACACCTTAAAAAATTAGATCCCTCTTGATGCTTGATAAATTCAGGTTTAAGATAGATCTACGCTAGTGTAAAATTATTGTACCTGATATTTATTAATTATATAATACATGTGTTAGTTATATTTCTTCATATATATTATAATATATATTTGTTAGTTTTTATTCTTGGAAAAAAATATTTGTAGCTATTATAGATATGAACATAATATTTTTCTATTATATATTCTATATAAAAGTTTTTATAATAGATAATTTAAGGTGAATTCATTATGATTTTAATTAATTTGAGATTTTATTTTTAAGGATTTGAAGTAATGATAATATAAAGCTGACTCGATCATCCCCAACCCACTCGATTCTTTTGGACTATAGAAAAGTCCCAATTTAACTTGATGGGAACCCTTTTTCCCCTATAGGTTGGCCCAGAGAAAGTCTCAGAGTAATTTCTCCATCCATCTATAAGTTATTGTTGGCACAGGGGCAGACCTAGGGTTCAACACTACAACAATGCACCAAAAAAACCCTAACTTCCGACCTTTTCTGCAACACCTGCGAAGTAGATGAAGTCTCACCCGAGGTAGAGGCAGGGGTGGTTGCAAGACTCAGGTGTCTGCAACCTTAGCTGGGACACATATCTGTGATTATAACACTTAGCAATCACCTAGCATAGATTATTCATCAATATTCAACCCTTATGATACTTCGCAGATAGCACAAAGCATCGCAGTATGTACTTAGATCTAAGAAAATTCAGCACTTAGCCACAACAAGATAGATTAGATTCAGCAAATCAAGCATTAAGCATATTACATACCAGATCTAACATTCATTCATATCTCATAAGCACAAATCATAAATAGATCTATCTAAACGCATTAAAACACTTAGCAAAGGAAGAGACAAACACATCAGGTCAAGGCACAAAACACAACACACAGATTTACTGTGGTTCATCCCCACCCTAGGGCTACATCCACAAAGTCTTCTTCTTTATTAGCTTCAGTTAACCAGGTTACAACACGGATCCATCCAAATCCCTCTTCGCATAGGACAAAATATTTGCGTATCTCGCTAGATCCTTCTTCCTTGTGCTAAAAGCACATAGCCTTCTACAATATTCTACACTTAGTCTCTTACAGTATGCATAAAGCATTTACAATCATTATCAACACTTAGCACAACTCGCAACTCTCTGATCACATAGATCACACTCTACTACTCTTCTCCCCCCCCTTCACTTACTTCGCCTATACATCTATTTATACATACAACAGTGGCCTAAGTGTGGGTAAACCCACGGGCCGACATTCCTTTCCCATTACATTATCCCCCAAAACCCAAAAAGGACCCAAAAAGGGGTCTAGMTTCCACGATTTCTGCTTCGCGTTGCGCTCCATCTTTGACAAGCTGTCGAAGTCCCAAAAATGGTCAAATATGACCAAGTGTTCCTCAAAACTTGGTCAGGGCCAACAGGCCCCCAACACTCACCTGTGACTTGTCCCGAGTCACTCAGGTTTGGGTAACTTTGCCTCAAAGGTCTCGAGCTTGGCTCGAGCTACTTCGACTTGTCTCTGTGCTACTACTTCTTGCTCAACGAATTCTCGAACAACCGCTTCACTGATAGGTCCTTCCAGTTGTTGTTCGACTGTAACAACTACTTATTCTAGTAGTGTTCCTTGGCATTCAATTTCTTCAAACAGTAGGTAGGCTGCCTCCTGGCTCGACTAGAGTTTCTGGGTGACTTCCATCACTTTGTTCTGCGTGGTAAGAACAAGTTGTTGGGCAGTGCAATGTTCTTGGGATCTCTTCATTCTATTGATGGCTGACAGGAGCTTGAGCTAGGCTTGTACTGTATTTGTGTGTTGCTTTGCTTCCTGGAGTTGGGACTCCAGTTTCTTCAACTCTAGGTCTTCAGATAGTTTTTCATATATCTGCGCACTTCTGCTACTTAGCTGTTTACATTCTGCAGTAAGTGTTTTAATCCTTTTGACCGCGCTTTGAGCATTCAATTCTCACTGGTTGCACATTTCTTGTGGAGTCTTTGGTATGGTATAAAGCTCTAATTCCATGACCCTTTGCTGAAGTTGTTGAATAACTTCAGCCAGCTTCATCACCTGGCGCTCTATGGGCTCTTCGACCTTCTNGGTTACAACACAGATCCATCCAAATCCCTCTTCGCATAGGACAAAAGATCTGCGTAGCTCGCTAGATCCTTCTTCCTTGTGCTAAAAGCACAGAGCCTTCTACAATATTCTGCACCTAGTCTCTTACAGTATGCACAAAGCATTTACAATCATTACCAACACTTAGCACAACTCGCAACTCTCTGATTACATAGATCGCACTCTACTACTCTTCTCCCCCACCTCACTTACTTCACCTATACATCTATTTATATATACAACAATGGGCCTAAGCATGGGTAAACCCACGGGCCGACATCCCTTTCCCATTACATTATCCCCCAAAACCCAAAAAGGACCCAAAAAGGGGTCTAGCTTCCATGATTTTTGCTTCACGTTGCGCTCCATCTTTGACAAGCTGTCGAAGTCCCAAAAATGGTCAAATATGACCAAGTGTTCCTCAAAACTTGGTTAGGGCCAACAGGCCCCCAACACTCACCTGTGACTCGTCTCGAGTCACTCATGTCTGGGTAACTTTGCCTCAAAGGTCTCGAGCTTGGCTCGAGCTACTTCAACTTGTCTCTGTGCTACTGCTTCTTGCTCAACGAATTCCCGAACAACCGCTTCGCTGATAGGTCCTTCCAGTTGCTGCTCGACTGTAACAACTACTTGTTCTAGTAGTGTTCCTTGGCCTTCAATTTATTCAAACAATAGGTAGGTTGCCTCCTGGCTCAACTGGAGTTTCTGGGTGACTTCCATCACTTTGTTCTGCGTGGTGAGAACAAGTTGTTGGGCAATGCGATGTTCCTGGGATCTCTTCATCCTCTCGATGGGTGACAGGAGCTTGAGCTGCGCCTGTATTGTATCTGTGTACTGCTTTGCTTCCAGGAGTTGGGACTCTAGTTTCTTCAACTCTGGGTCTTCAGATAGTTGTTCATATATCTGCGCGCTTCTGCTACTTAGCTGTTTACATTTTGCAGTAAGTGTTTTAATCCTTTTGACTGCGCTCTGAGCATTCAATTCTCGCTGGTCGCGCAATTCTTGTGGAGTCTGTGGTATGGTCTAAAGATCTAATTCCACGACCCTTTGCTGAAGTTGTTGAATAACTTTAGCAAGCTTCATTACTTGGCGCTCTATGGGCTCTTCGACCTTCTGCTTTAAGCCAGTCACAAAGCGAAATGCTCTGTTGACTGCTTCTTCAATTCCTATCTGCTTTGCGAGAAACTGCTCTTTCTCTTTTTGGATCTTTGCTCTGTCTTCTTCAAATTTTGCTTGGAGAGCATTCTTCTCTTGTTGCGTGGCTTGGCGTTGTTCAATAATTTCCTCTTGTGCTTTCTTTAGGGCCTGGGTGGCCTGCGCTTTTTCTTCCTGAGCATGTCGAAGGCGTGCTTCGACTGTATCAACAATCTTACGGAGCTGAACTGATTCATCTCCCACTTCTATTGTTCCTTCTGGCAGAGGTGCAATAGAGATTGCTCGGCTAGACTGGAGTGCTTGATGTACTCCTTGGAGCGAGATCTCAATTTGGCTATACATTTGTTCTTGCTTCTCTATGATTTCCTTTGAAGCATCATTGACCGCCGCAACAATGAAATCAAAGTCATCCAACATGAGGGCAGTTCACATCTTGGTTACATGGGTTCTTGGTTTCTTTCTGGAGGAAGATTTCAGAGGTGAGACCTTCCTTTTCTTCGATGAGTCTTCTTCGTCCCTAGGCGATGATACTTCCACTTTCTGTTGTTCAGTTTCTGTACCTTATTCGTCATCACCTTCTTCATCTGGTGTAATGGAATCCGTCCTTACAGATAGGCTGTTAACATCTTGTAATTCTTCAGTCTTCTTCATCATCTTTGCTTTCTTTGTCTTACTGGGCCTAGGTGTATCCTGCGCAGTTCCGGGGCTGTCGATGTCAGACATTTCTGCGGGGTCTGCTGAAACAAGGAGGTCCGCTGACCATTCCTTGGTGATCTCTTCTAGGTCTTCTTCTGTCAGCTTATAATAGGACTGAAGCTGTTCCTGGTGCTCATCAGTGCGTGGGGTTAGGTATATAAAGTGGCGGTCCGCGCTGAACTTTAACAGAGCTCGAAATCTTTGTAAAGTGTTCGGGGTTATGCAAGGTTCACTCCTTATGGCTTCTTTCAATTGGTTATAGTACGCGTGGAAAACGACATTCGATTGCCATTGCTTGCTCATGTCATTCGAGTACCATAATGTACTAAACTTTGCGACTAGTGGCTCAAAGGGGTCAAGGTCTGGGAAGGTTGCGCCTTCCGGTAGCTCCCATGCAACAAAAGCGATCAGTATCAAGAGCCAGCTAAAATGGAATTCATGCCCCTGATCCTGGGCTTCTCCGCAGTCAATCTCTAGTTCATTCACCCGGTACTTCGCCAAGTTCATATGTAGTCCCTCTGCACACTTTCCTATGAGGTCAATTACAAAGCCAGATGCTTGTGTTGGTCGATTCTTGCGTACCAACTTCCTTGCGATCAGTTGGCATGTGAGGCACACTACGCCACTTTCAATAGAAGCTACCTTGTAGCCTCTCGCGCCTTTCTCAACATCGCCATAGGATTCTTTGATCTTCTGCGCAAGAGTGTGGTCTGCAGTCTTTCCAGGATAGTACTCATGGGGATCAGGGCCCTGCATGCTAAGCCCGGTGATCCTATTGATCAACGCCAGATCAATAGTTATGCGATGATATAACCACATGTATCCTCCATGGTAACTTGCTAGCAACAATTTTACACAAGCATTCACCTCCTGGTGTCTGCTGAAGTGCGGTATTTTCATAACGTTGAGCAGAGTAGACTACGCGAAGTTCATCGTCCATTGATGAGGGATGAGCTTCAAATTTTTTCCCTTATTTCTCGTCAAGTACTTATACGGGGCGATCATGCTATAAACTTTACGGTCCCCCGGGTTGAAGTCACAAAACTTCAACGCTGTAACCTTGTCTTGATCTGCACGGTAGGTGCGTACTCCTTTCGGTAGATATGCAGTGACTAGGGTGTATTCAAAGTCTCTAGGGACACTNTCTTCTCCCCCCCCTTCACTTACTTCGCCTATACATCTATTTATACATACAACAGTGGGCCTAAGCGTGGGTAAACCCACAGACCGACATCCCTTTCCCATTACATTATCCCCCAGAACTAAAAAAGAACCCAAAAAGGGGTCTAGCTTCCACGATTTCTGCTTCGCGTTGCGCTCCATCTTTGACAAGCTGTCGAAGTCCCCAAAATGGTCAAATATGACCAAGTGTTCCTCAAAACTTGGTCAGGGCCAACAGGCCCCCAACACTCATCTGTGAATCATCCCGAGTCACTCAGGTCTGGGTAACTTTGCCTCAAAGGTCTCGAGCTTGGCTCGAGCTACTTCGACTTGTCTCTGTGCTACTGCTTCTTGCTCAATGAATTCCCGAACAACCACTTCGCTGATAGGTCCTTCCAGTTGCTGCTCGACTGTAACAACTACTTGTTCTAGTAGTGTTCCTTGGCCTTCAATTTCTTCAAACAATAGGTAGGCCGCCTCCTGGCTCGACTGGAGTTTCTGGGTGACTTCCATCACTTTGTTCTGCATGGTAAGAACATTTTTTTGGGCAGTGCGATGTTCCTGGGATCTCTTCATCCTCTCGATGGGTGACAAGAGCTTGAGCTACGCCTGTACTGTATCTACGTGCTGCTTTGCTTCCTGGAGTTGGGACTCCAGTTTCTTCAACTCTGGGTCTTCAGATAGTTGTTCATACATCCGTGTGCTTCTTCTACTTAGCTGTTAACATTCTGCAATAAGTGTTTCAATCCTTTTGACTGCGCTTTGAGCATTCAAATATCGCTGGTCGCACACTTCTTGTGGAGTCTGTCGTATGGTCTAAAGCTCTAATTCCACGACCCTTTGCTGAAGTTGCTGAACAACTTCAACCAACTTCATCACCTGGCACTCTATGGGCTCTTTGACCTTCTGCTTTAAGCTGGTCACAGAGCGAAGTGCTCTGTTGACTGCTTCTTCAATTCCTATCTGCTTTGAGAGCAACTGCTCTTTCTCTTTTTGGATCTTCGCTCTGTCTTCTTCAAATTTTGCTTGGAGAGCATTCTTCTCTTGTTGCGTGGCTTGGCGTTGTTCAATAATTTCCTCTTGTGCTTTMTTTAGGGCCTGGGTGGCCTGTGCTTTTTCTTCCTGAGCATGTCGAAGGCGTACTTCGACTGTATCAACAATCTTGCGGAGCTGAACTGATTCATCTCCCACTTTTGTTGTTCCTTCTGGTAGAGGTGCAATAGAGATTGCTCGGCTAGACTTGAGTGCTTGCTGTACTCCTTGGAGCGAGATCTCAATCTGGCTATACATTTGTTCTTGCTTCTCTATGATTTCCTTTGAAGCATCATTGACCGCTGCAACAATGAAATCAATGTCATCC
Source organism: Picea glauca (assembly GCA_000966675.3). Classification (NCBI taxonomy): domain Eukaryota; kingdom Viridiplantae; phylum Streptophyta; class Pinopsida; order Pinales; family Pinaceae; genus Picea; species Picea glauca. The sequence goes on from JZKD02S1388146.1 coordinate 8,895, forward strand.
AACATGAGGGCAGTTTACATCTTGGTTACATGGGTTCTTGGTTTCTTTATGGAGGAAGATTTCAGAGGTGAGACCATCCTTTTCTTTGATGAGTCTTCTTCGTCCCTCGGCGGTGGTACTTCAACTTTCTGTTGTTTAGTTTCTATACCTTCTTCATCTGGTGTAATGGAAGCTGTCCTTACAGATAGGCTGTTAACATCCTGGAATTATTCAATCTTCTTCGTCGTCTTTGCTTTCTTTGTCTTACTGGGCCCAGGTGTATCCTGCGCAGTTCCGGGGCTGTTGATGTCGGACATTTCTGCAGGGTCTGCTGAAACAAGGAGGTTTGCCGACCATTCCTTGGTGATCTCTTCTAGGTCTTCTTCTGTCAGCTTATAATAGGACTGAAGCTATTCCTGGTGCTCATCAGTGTGTGGGGTTAGCTATATAAAGTGGCGGTCCACGTTGAACTTTATCAGAGGTCGAAATCTCTGTAAAGTGTTCGGGGTTATGCAAGGTTCACTCCTTATGGCTTCTTTCAATTGGTTATAGTACGCGTGGAAAATGACATTCGATTGCCATTGCTTGCTCATGTCGTTCGAGTACCATAATGTACTGAACTTCGCGACTAGAGGCTCAAAGGGGTCAAGGTCTGGGAAGGTTGCGCCTTCCGATAGCTCCCATGCAACAAAAGCGATCAGTATCAGGAGCCAGCTAAAATGTAATTCATGCCCCTGATCCCGGGCTTCTCTGCAGTCAATCTCTAGTTGATTCACCAGGTACTTCGCCAAGTTCATCTGTAGTCCCTCTGCGCACTTTCCTATGAGGTCAACTACAAAGCCAAATACTTGTGTTGGTCGATTATTGCGTACCAACTTCCCTGCGATCAGTTGGCATGCGAGGCGCACTGTGCCACTTTCAATAGAAGCTACCTTGTAGCCTCTCACGCTTTTCTCAACATTGCCATAAGATTCTTTGATCTTTTGCGTAAGAGTGCGGTCTCTGGTCTTTCCAGGATAGTACTCATGGGGATCAGGGCCCTGCATGCTAAGCCCGATGATCCTATTGATCANCTCCCCCCCCTTCACTTACTTCGCCTATACATCTATTTATACATACAACAGTGGGCCTAAGCGTGGGTAAACCCACAGACCGACATCCCTTTCCCATTACATTATCCCCCAAAACTAAAAAAGAACCCAAAAAGAGGTCTAGCTTCCACGATTTCTGCTTCGCGTTGCACTCCATCTTTGACAAGCTGTCGAAGTCCCCAAAATGGTCAAATATGACCAAGTGTTCCTCAAAACTTGGTCAGGGCCAACAGGCCCCCAACACTCACCTGTGACTCATCCCGAGTCACTCAGGTCTGGGTAACTTTGCCTCAAAGGTCTCGAGCTTGTCTCGAGCTACTTCGACTTGTCTCTGTGCTACTGCTTCTTGCTCAATGAATTCCCGAACAACCACTTCCCTGATAGGTCCTTCCAGTTGCTGCTCGACTGTAACAACTACTTGTTCTAGTAGTGTTCCTTGGCCTTCAATTTCTTCAAACAATAGGTAGGCCGCCTCCTGGCTCGACTGGAGTTTCTGGGTGACTTCCATCACTTTGTTCTGCATGGTAAGAACAATTTTTTGGGCAGTGCGATGTTCCTGGGATCTCTTCATCCTCTCGATGGGTGACAAGAGCTTGAGCTATGCCTGTACTGTATCTACGTGCTGCTTTGCTTCCTGGAGTTGGGACTCCAGTTTCTTCAACTCTGGGTCTTCAGATAGTTGTTCATACATCCATGTGCTTCTTCTACTTAGCTATTAACATTCTGCAGTAAGTGTTTCAATCCTTTTGACTGCGCTTTGAGCATTCAAATCTCGCTGGTCGCGCACTTCTTGTGGAGTCTGTGGTATGGTCTAAAGCTCTAATTCCACGACCCTTTGCTGAAGTTGCTGAACAACTTCAGCCAACTTCATCACCTGGCGCTCTATGGGCTCTTTGACCTTCTGCTTTAAGCTGGTCACAGAGCGAAATGCTCTGTTTACTTCTTCTTCAATTCCTATCCGCTTTGCGAGCAACTGCTCTCTCTCTTTTTGGATCTTCGCTCTGTCTTCTTCAAATTTTGCTTGGAGAGCATTCTTCTCTTGTTGCGTGGCTTGGCGTTGTTCAATAATTTCCTCTTGTGCTTTCTTTAGGGCCTGGGTGGCCTGTGCTTTTTCTTCCTGAGCATGTCGAAGGCGTACTTCGACTGTATCAACAATCTTGCGGAGCTAAACTGATTCATCTCCCACTTTTGTTGTTCCTTCTGGCAGAGGTGCAATAGAGATTGCTCGGCTAGACTTGAGTGCTTGCTGTACTCCTTGGAGCGAGATCTCAATCTGGTTATACATTTGTTCTTGCTTCTCTATGATTTCCTTTGAAGCATCATTGACCGCTGCAACAATGAAATCAATGTCATCCAACATGAGGGCAGTTTACATCTTGGTTACATGGGTTCT
>JZKD02S1388157.1:0-11357 GCA_000966675.3 Picea glauca
TTTTCAGGTGAAAAGAAATGGCAAACAATTTGAAAATGGAGATCAAGAAGTTTAATGAGAAACGTTTTGAGTTGTGGAATCTCAAGATGGAAGATCTGTTGGTGGACAAAGATTAGTGGATCACAGTAGAGCCAGGTACTGCACCTACAGGAACTTCAATAGATGACTGGAAAAATTTGGATCGGAAGGCGAAGAGTACAATCCGACTGTGCCTCTCAGATTCAGTATTACTGAATGTGTCAGAGGAAGCTACAACCAAGGATTTATGGGATAAGTTGGGGAAGTTGTATTAGTCTAAGTCCCTAGTAAATAAACTATTCATGAGAAAGAAGCTGTATAATTTGAGAATGAGAGATGGAGACTCGATGGCAGAGCATTTGAATGATTTCAATACTGTGGTAAGTGAGGTGGGTATTTGTTGAGATTAAAATTTTAGATGAAGATACGTGTATCAGTTTATTATGTTCTTTACCAGACTTGTGGGATAGTCTAGTTGTGGCCATAGGTAGTAATGCAACTTCCTTGGAGTTTGATGAAGTGGTCTCATCCTTGTTGTCAGAGGAGATGATACAGAAGAATATGGAAGGCCATAGCACATACATATTATTTGCAAGAGGACTCTCCCAAGAAAGAAATAGATCTAAGTTCTCAAGTGGGAGATCTAAGTCTAAGGGTAGATCTAAATCTCCCATAAATTTTGTAAAGGTATGTTGGAGATGTGGAAAAAAAGGGCACTACAAGAAGCAGTGTAGATCCAAAGTTGAGAAAAAGAAGGGATCTAAAGAATCTCCTTTTACAGAAGAAAATACCTCCAAGGAAGAAGGAGGGGATGTGTACTTGGCTTCTTCAAGCACACATGCAGATCGTGAGGCATGGTTGGTTGACTCAGGTTCATCCTTTCATATGATTCCCCATAAGGAGTGGTTCTGTGAATATGAAAGGTATGATGGAGGTAATGTTTTCTTAGGTGATGATTCGACAACCAGAATCATAGGACGAAGACAAGTCAAGTTGAGGCTCATAGATGGAAGGATTAGAACACTACCTGGTGTTTTGCACATCCCAACTTTGGCTAGAAATTTGATTTTTGTAAGCAAACTCGATGATGCAGGGGTGAAAACAATATTTTAAAAGGAAACTTGTAGGATGGTTTGAGGATAAATGGTGTTGTTGAAAGGAGTTTGGTTTGGAACTCTGAATAAGTTGCAAGGAAGCACTATTAGTGATGGGTGTAATAGTTCCATTGTTCATGATGTTGGAGTTGAAGAAGAAAGAACTCTTACAGTCTCTGGAGAAAAGGTTATGCTGTGACATCAAAGACTGGGGCATATCAGAGAGAAGGGTCTTCGACTACTGCATGGTAAAGGCATGGTTGAAGGTATGTCTAACTACTCTCTAGATTTTGATTTCTGTGAACATTGTGTATATGGGAAGTAGAAACGGGTAAGATTCCTGTCTTGTGCAACGAGGGTAGAAGGAATTTTATAGCTAGTTCAGATTGATGTTTTTTGACATGTATCGGTCCCATCATTGGGAAAATTTGTGTATTATGTCTCATTTATAGATGACTTCTTGAGGAATAATTGGATACATTTCATCAAGAAGAAATCTAAAGTTTTTGACAAGTTTAAAGAGTTTAAGGCTCTTGTTGAGAATCAAATAGAGAAAAGAATTAAGGTGCCGAGGACAAATAATGGCGGAGAGTTCCACAAGAATGAATTTGAATAATTCTGTAATAAGTGCGGTATAGCAAGGCAGAATACTACTCCATATACACCTCAGCAGAATGGAGTTGTAGAAAGGATGAACAAGATGCTGGTGGAAAAAGCAAGGTGCATGCTTAGTGGTTCCAGGTTAGGGCAAGAATTATGGGTAGAGGCAGTGGGTACTACATGTTACTTGGTCAACATATCACCTTCGTTAGTGTTGGATGACAAGACTCCACAAGAGGTATGGATTAGTAAGAAACCTTCTCTCACACATCTCAAGGTATTTGGCCTTATGCATATGTTCATGTTCCAAAGGAAAACATGAGTAAGCTAGATAAGAAGGCTGAAAAGTGTATCTTTATTGGATATAAAGATGGTCTCAAAGGTTATAAGCTTTGGAACACAAAAACTAAGAAGGTAGTGTATAGCCAAGATGTGGTATTTAGAGAAATGAAGGATGTTGTTAAACATGAAGTCCTACCAAGTAAGGAAGAACCAAATAAAATAGAGTTTGATTTAAAGGATGACGAGTTAGAATCTACAGAAGAACATGAATCAGAAGAAGAAGATCCTCATACTCCAGTATTGAGGAGATCAGTTTGAGAAAGAAGGCTACTGAAAAGGTATACCCCATCTGATTTTCGTTCAAATTTTTCTTTGTCTCTTACTGATGATGATTCTAGAACTATCAGGGAGGCAGTGGATTCAGAGGATGGAAATCTCTAGAAAAAGGCCATGGACGAAGAAATAACAACTTTGGATAAGAACGAGGCTTGGGATCTAGTGGAGTTGCTGACTGGAAGAAATCCCATTGGCATCAAATGGGTATTTAAAAAGAATATGAATGCAGAAGGAAAAGTGGAGAAATAGAAAGCTCGGTTAGTAGCAAAGGGTTATTCCCAGGTTGAGGGAATTGATTTTGATGAGATTTTTTCTCCTATTGCCAAGTTAGCCTCTATAAGATTTCTGGTATATGTTGCTGCTGCATTTGATTTTGAAGTAGAACATATGGATTTGAAGACAACATTCCTACATGGGGATCTGGAAGAATAAATCTATATGAAGAAACCATAAGCTTATGCTGTGAAGGGAAAGAAGAAACTGGTATGCAAGCTAAAAAATAACCTATATTGTTTAAAACAATCACCAAGGATGTGGTATCAAAAATTTGATACTTATATTGTGGGACTTGGCTTCACAAGAAGCAAAGAGGATCACTGTGTGTATTTTAAATTAATTGGTGATCATTTGATTTATTTGGTCTTGTATGTGGATGCCATGTTGCTGATAGGAAACAACAAGGAGATTATCCAGGATGTGAAAACTCAGTTGTCCTCTAAATTTGACATGAAGGATCTCAGTACTTCAAATTTCATTTTGGGCATGGAAATTAAAAGAGATCGGAAAAAGAGGAAACTTTGGTTAAATTAGAAAAAAGATCTCGAGACAATATTGCAGAGGTTTAATATGCAGGAATGTAAACCAGTCAACGTTCCTATTCCTGTTGGTGTAAAGTTATTTGCAGATCAGTGTCCCAAGACACAAGAAGAGGAGGAGGACATGTCTCATGTTCCATATGCGAGTGCAGTTGGAAGCTTGATGTATGCAATGGTCTGTACTAGACCAGACATTGCACATGCAGTGGGATTTTTGAGCATGTATATGTCAAAACCAGGGAAGGAGCATTGGACAACAAGAAAACGGGTTTTCAGGTATTTGTGTGGCACTGCTAGCTATGGATTGTGCTACCAAGGAAGACCAATATTGGACAAATTGGTGGATATACATTGCTTTGTGGATGCAAACTGCGCTAGAGATATGGATTTTAGGAGATCTACAAGTGGGTATGTGTTTAAGATGTTTGGAGGAGCAATAAGTTGGATGAGCAAAAGACAGGATGTAGTGGCACTTTCAACTATAGAAGCTGAATACATGGCAACCACTCATGAAATTAAAGAAGCAATATGGTTATAAAGATCATGTTCAGTTATTGGGTTGGTACATCAAGTTGCAAGGATAGATTGTGACAGTCAGAGTTTTTCTAGCAAAGAACCCGACTTATCATTCAAAGACAAAGCATATTGATATTCAATATCACTTTGTGAGAGACATGGTTGAAGAAAAGAAAGTATTGTTGATGAAGGTGTACACTTTGAAGAATGTTGCAGATTCATTAACAAAAATTGTGAGCGATGAGAATTTCTCTTGGTGTAGAGGATCCATGGGCATTGCTGCCCTAGATTGTTGACTATGTAACCCTGTACCCCCTTGTATGCAAAGAAAACAACAAGTGGGAGAATGTTGGGTATGTGTTATACTCTTTGCATGAGCAGTAGAGCCTGCTGTGCGCCGAGTGCACAGGGGGGTTTGAGGGGGGGGTGCTAGGACCCCCTTGAGGGGTGCAGGGGCAACACCCCTGAGAATTTGTTTTCCTCGAGAAACATGTCACATTTTTTCCCTTGTTTTTTGTGTTGCCTCGATTTTCATGTCCATTGTTGGGCATTTTTTTGGCACATGGTTTTTTGCCGATGGTTTTCTATTTCCGGTTAATGAATTAGGGTTGTTGACTAATCCAGGTCACTGGGTTAGGGTTTTGGATGCCGCTGGCTCCCATATGTATATTATATTGTAAACAATGTATCACTATGAATGAATATAGAATATGTTGGTTTTCCCAGTTTGGGTTTCTAGGGGAATAATCTCTGTGTAATGTTTGTATTTTCCATTGTATCTTTTCTGTTCTTTTACTGAAAATCTGTTTGGAGTAAATATTGTACAAGGTTAAAATCTACATTTGCTATTAGAGCTTTGTTGGCTTCAGGGGGGTGCCTTTGTGGTCAAGGGTTTGGATCGGGACTGTGATAAGCCTTGTTACAATGGGAGATTTGTGGTATTGATTGTTCAGGTGAAAAGAAATGGCAAGAAATTCAAAAATAGAGATCAAGAAGTTTAATGGGCAAAGTTTTGAGTTGTGGAAACTCAAGATGGAAGATCTGTTGGTGGACAAAGATTAGTGGATTGCAGTAGATCCAGGTACTGCACCCATAGGAACTTCAACATATGACTGGAAAAATTTGGATCAGAAGGTGAAGAGCACAATCTGACTGTGCCTCTCAGATTCAATATTACTGAATGTGTCAGAGGAAGTTACAACCAATGATTTATGGGATAAGTTGGGGAAGTTGTATCAGTCTAAGTCCCTAGTAAATAAACTATTTCTGAGAAAGAAGCTGTATAATCTGAGGATGAGAGATGGAGACTCAGTGGAAGAGCGTTTGAATGCTTTCAATACTGTGGTAAGTCAGTTAGTATATGTTGAGATTAAAATTTCAGATGAAGATAAGTGTATCAGTTTACTATGTTCTTTACCAGACTGGTGGGATAGTCTGGTTGTGGCCATAGGTAGTAATACAATTGCCTTGAATTTTGATGAAGTGGTATCATCCTTGTTGTCGGAGGAGATGAGATAGAAGAATATGGAAGGACAGAGCACAAACNATATGGATTTGAAGACAACATTCCTACATGGGGATCTGGAAGAATAAATCTATATGAAGAAACCATAAGCTTATGCTGTGAAGGGAAAGAAGAAACTGGTATGCAAGCTAAAAAAGACCCTATATTGTTTAAAACAATCACCAAGGATGTGGTATCAAAAATTTGATACTTATATTGTGGGACTTGGCTTCACAAGAAGCAAAGAGGATCTCTGTGTGTATTTTAGATTAATTGGTGATCATTTGATTTATTTGGTCTTGTATGTGGATGCCATGTTGCTGATAGGAAACAACAAGGAGATTATCCAGGATGTGAAAACTCAGTTGTCCTCTAAATTTGACATGAAGGATCTCAGTACTTCAAATTTCATTTTGGGCATGGAAATTAAAAGAGATCGGAAAAAGAGGAAACTTTGGTTAAATTAGAAAAAATATCTCGAGACAATATTGCAGAGGTTTAATATGCAGGAATGTAAACCAGTCAACGTTCCTATTTCTGTTGGTGTAAAGTTATTTGCGGATCAGTGTCCCGAGACACAAGAAGAGGAGGAGGACATGTCTCATGTTCCATATGCGAGTGCAGTTGGAAGCTTGATGTATGCAATGGTCTGTACTAGACCAGACATTGCACATGCAGTGGGAGTTTTGAGCATGTATATGTCAAAACCAGGGAAGGAGCATTGGACAACAAAAAAACGGGTTTTCAGGTATTTGTGTGGCACTGCTAGCTATGGATTGTGCTACCAAGGAAGACCGATATTGGACAAATTGGTGGATATACATTGCTTTGTGGATGCAAACTGCGCTAGATATATGGATTTTAGGAGATCTACAAGTGGGTATGTGTTTAAGATGTTTGGAGGAGCAATAAGTTGGATGAGCAAAAGATAGGCTGTAGTGGCACTTTCAACTATAGAAGCTGAATACATGGCAACCACTCATGAAATTAAAGAAGCAATATGGTTATAAAGATCATGTTCAGTTATTGGGTTGGTACATCAAGTTGCAAGGATAGATTGTGACAGTCAGAGTTTTTCTAGCAAAGAACCCGACTTATCATTCAAAGACAAAGCATATTGATATTCAATATCACTTTGTGAGAGACATGGTTGAAGAAAAGAAAGTATTGTTGATGAAGGTGTACACTTTGAAGAATGTTGCAGATTCATTAACAAAAATTGTGAGCGATGAGAATTTCTCTTGGTGTAGAGGATCCATGGGCATTGCTGCCCTAGATTGTTGACTATGTAACCCTGTACCCCCTTGTATGCAAAGAAAACAACAAGTGGGAGAATGTTGGGTATGTGTTATACTCTTTGCATGAGCAGTAGAGCCTGCTGTGCGCCGAGTGCACAGGGGGGTTTGAGGGGGGGGTGCTAGGACCCCCTTGAGGGGTGCAGGGGCAACACCCCTGAGAATTTGTTTTCCTCGAGAAACATGTCACATTTTTTCCCTTGTTTTTTGTGTTGCCTCGATTTTCATGTCCATTGTTGGGCATTTTTTTGGCACATGGTTTTTTGCCGATGGTTTTCTATTTCCGGTTAATGAATTAGGGTTGTTGACTAATCCAGGTCACTGGGTTAGGGTTTTGGATGCCGCTGGCTCCCATATGTATATTATATTGTAAACAATGTATCACTATGAATGAATATAGAATATGTTGGTTTTCCCAGTTTGGGTTTCTAGGGGAATAATCTCTGTGTAATGTTTGTATTTTCCATTGTATCTTTTCTGTTCTTTTACTGAAAATCTGTTTGGAGTAAATATTGTACAAGGTTAAAATCTACATTTGCTATTAGAGCTTTGTTGGCTTCAGGGGGGTGCCTTTGTGGTCAAGGGTTTGGATCGGGACTGTGATAAGCCTTGTTACAATGGGAGATTTGTGGTATTGATTGTTCAGGTGAAAAGAAATGGCAAGAAATTCAAAAATAGAGATCAAGAAGTTTAATGGGCAAAGTTTTGAGTTGTGGAAACTCAAGATGGAAGATCTGTTGGTGGACAAAGATTAGTGGATTGCAGTAGATCCAGGTACTGCACCCATAGGAACTTCAACATATGACTGGAAAAATTTGGATCAGAAGGTGAAGAGCACAATCTGACTGTGCCTCTCAGATTCAATATTACTGAATGTGTCAGAGGAAGTTACAACCAATGATTTATGGGATAAGTTGGGGAAGTTGTATCAGTCTAAGTCCCTAGTAAATAAACTATTTCTGAGAAAGAAGCTGTATAATCTGAGGATGAGAGATGGAGACTCAGTGGAAGAGCGTTTGAATGCTTTCAATACTGTGGTAAGTCAGTTAGTATATGTTGAGATTAAAATTTCAGATGAAGATAAGTGTATCAGTTTACTATGTTCTTTACCAGACTGGTGGGATAGTCTGGTTGTGGCCATAGGTAGTAATACAATTGCCTTGAATTTTGATGAAGTGGTATCATCCTTGTTGTCGGAGGAGATGAGATAGAAGAATATGGAAGGACAGAGCACAAACRCATTATTTGCAAGAGGACGCTCCCAGGAAAGAGATAGATCTAAGTTCTCAAGTGGGAGATCTAAGTCTAAGGGTAGATMTAAATCTTTCRGAAAGTTTGTAAAGGTATTTTGGATATGTGGAAAAGAAGGGCACTACAAGAAGCAGTGTAGATCCAAAGTTGMGAAAAAGAAGGGATTTGAAGAATCTCCTTCTACAAAAGAAAAKACCTCCAAGGAAGAAGGAGGGGATGTGTACTTGGCTTCTTCAAGCACACATGCAGATCAAGAGGCATGGTTGGTTGACTCAGGTGCATACTTTCTTATGAATTCCCAAAGGGAGTGGTAATGTGAATATAAAAGGTATGATGGAGGTAATGTTTTCTTAGGTGATGATTCGACAAGCATAATCATAGGACAAGGAAAAGTCAAGTTGAGGCTCATATATGGAAGGATTAGAACATTTCCTGGTGTTCTGCACATTCCAGGTTTGGCCATAAATTTTATTTTTGTAAGAAAAATGGAAGATGCATGGGTAAAAACAATATTTGAAAAGGAAACCTGCAGGATGGTTCGAGGAGAAATGGTGTTGTTGAAAGGAGTTTGGTTTGGAACTCTGTATAAGCTGCAAGGAAGCACTATTAGTGATGGGTGTAATAGTTCCATTGTTCCTGATATTGGAGTTGAAGAAGAAAGAACTCCTGCAATATTTGGAGAAAAGGTTATGCCATGGCATCAAAGACTGGGGCATATCAGAGTGAAGGATCTTCGACTACTACACAGTAAAGGTACGGTTGAAGGTATGTCTAACTGCTCTCTAGATTTTAATTTCTATGAACATTGTGTATATGGGAAGCAAAATCCAGTAAGATTCCCTTCTGGTGCAACGAGGGCAGAATGAATTTAACAACTAGTTCACAATGATGTTTTTGGACCTGTATCGGTCCCATCATTGGGAAAATATGTGTACTATGTGTTGTAAGGTTTACAGTTGGGAGTAAGCTTGTCATTGATGGCAAGAACAATGATGGCAAAAATCAGCGATGACAAAGATCAACGATGTCAAAGATCAATGATGACAAGAACATCGATGGCAAAGATCAGCGATGACAAAGATCTGTGATGACAAAGATCAGCGATGACAAAGATCAGCGATGACAAAGATTAGCGATGACAAAGATCAACGATGGCAAAGATTAGCGATGGTAAGATCAAAGTAAGCAGAACAAAGTAAGCTCGAGAGGAGAAGTAGCATTTCTGATCATTGGATCCCATTTACAATTCCCGATGACCGTCAGATCAAGTGTTGATGTTGATCCAAGACTCCATTTCGGAGTTTCACGACTCGTGACTTAGAGAGGCAAGGAGTATGACCATTGAAATCACGATATGCGAAATTGCAATTTAATCGCATCCGTCAGATTAAGGTGTGATTTGGACTGTCGACTCCATTTCGAAGTTTCACGACTTGTGACTCGGAGAGGCAAGAAGTATGACCATTAAAATCATAATTTAATCGTAGCCATCAGATCAAGGTGTGATCTGGACCGTCGACTCCATTTCGGAGTTTCGCGACTCACGACTCAGAGAGGCAAAAAGTATGACCATTGAAATCACGATATGCGAAATCATGATTTAATCGCAGCCATCAGATCAAGGTGTGATCTGGACCATCGACTCCATTTCGGAGTTTCGCGACTCGTGACTCGGGGAGGCAAGAATTATGACCATTGAAATCGTGATATGCGAAATCGCGATTTAATCGCAACCGTAGATTCGTCGAGATCGTGGACCATTGATTTAAGCTTCATTTCGGAGTTTCCCCTATCCCAACTTGGAGTGACAAGGACCTCCATTGAAAGAATCACGAGATGTGAATTCACGATGAGATCTGGACCGTAGATTCATCGAAATCATGGACCATTGATCTAAGCTTAATTTCAGAGTTTCGCCTATCGCAACTTGGATTGAAAAGGACCTCCATCGAAGGAATCGCGAGATGCAAATTCACGATGAGATCTGGACCGTAGATTCATAAAAATCATGGACCGTTGATCTAAGCTTCATTTCAGAGTTTCACCTATTGCAACTTGGATTGACAAGGACCTCCATCGAAGGAATCATGAGATGTGAATTCATGATGAGATCTGGACCGTAGATTCATTGAGATCGTGGACCGTTGATCTCAGCTCCATCTTGAGGTTTCGGGGATCACGACTTGGAGAGTCGATATGCCTCATCTCCAAACTCACGAAATGTGAATTCACGAAAAGCACTTTTTGCATAAGTGCTTGGTCATGGCCATGGTCATATAGAGGAAGGAGCTCGCGCAGAAAAAATCTATTTCGGAGTTTCGAAACTCGTGACATGGAGACTCAAGATGTCTCATCGCAGAATCTTCGAATTGTGAAAGTGCGAAACGGGTAATTAACACAAGAACCCATCAGAGTAAATCCAACGAGGCAAGTGAATCTGAGCATAATCGAAGGGCTACTGTTGCACGTCACTGTGTAACTGCCAGAAACCACTGATGGTTTCTGCCAGAGGACTCGAAGACACTTCGGGGTGATTAACAGAGGAGATGAAGAGTCGATGGGAATCTTCAAGAGGGATGAAGATGCTCGTGGAGGCGATTGACAACTGGATGAGCATTGAAGCTTGTAACTAGAATAGAGAAGGTGAGCTCGACTGTCACAGAGAATATGAAGAGTCTCAACTGCCAGAGAGGCTGAGGAATCTTAGCATAACATACAGTGATGCCGAACGAGTGGAAAAATGGCCAGAGAAGCTGAAGAGTCATGATGATGATCAAACAGAGCACTCGAGTTGTGGAGGATATCGGTGCGGTGTGAGTATGCAGAGGTATCGCGCACATTGCATGCATAAGGTGCACAAAAGCTAGAAATACACAGTATAGAGAGAAGATTGTGTTGCTGTTGTTGCTGGAGTTGTTGTGGATGTTGTTGCTGAAGGTGATTCATGCATGAAGAAGGATCATAGTGTAGTAGCTGTAAAGAATAGAGGAAGAGATGCGCAGTGAATGGACATGGCGCACAAAGCATAAAAGAAAAGAACAAAACATAAGAATAGAATGGGCAACGAATGCATGCTGGAAGACAGTGAGGAAGTCTGGGTAGCAAAATATTGCAGAACAGTGATGAGACTGGTAAGCTATTATTGAACACTATATCACTGTAATAGGTTTTAGTATTTCATAGTCATAATCCAGGGTGGTTGGGAGGTGCTAGGGAGGATTGGTGTCCTCAGAGGTTCAAGTGGGTGCTTGAACACAGGGAGTTGGTGCTTCCTTCTAGTTGGTGCTAGAGAAACCAGGGAGTTAGTGCTTCCTTCTAGTGGGTGCTAGAGAAAAACAGAGAGTTGGTGCTCTCAACAAGTTGTAGCTTGCAAAACAGAGGTTGTAGCCTCACAATGAGTTGGTGATCATATGTATGATAATGTAAAGAATTTAAATAATACTTATCATATAAAGAAGAAGAGGTTTTTACCCTGTATGGGTTTCCTTGGGAAATATCTGTCTCTGTGTTTCTCATATATGTGACTAATGCTGAATGTGACTTTGTTTATTTCCCTACATTATTGTGATCATCATTGAGTGCCTTGTAAAGATTTTAAAAGAAGCATAATTGTTTAAGCATGGTAACAACTGATTCACCCCCCCCT
>JZKD02S1388168.1:0-17264 GCA_000966675.3 Picea glauca
AAAAACTAGATACCTTCATCTTAAACATGGAGAAAAAGTTTGCGATGTTTCCCTATAAAAAGAAGATGATGACATTTCAAGACATTACCATCCATGACATTATATTCAATCCATTCATATCCATATATACCATCTCTACACCACCACAATAAAAAAGCTCAATCATATATTTCCATACCACAAACCATCAATCCTCATCAACCAACCCTCATTTCATATATTATGTAGTCCCACCAATATTTCATATCAATTTATCATTTCTACTCACTCATAAACCCAATCATAAAATCCTACAAAACACATTCAAACTCTACTACATGATACTATAAAATCAATAAAAACATTGTTTCCATAAAAAAAAAAAACTACACAAAAGTTAAAACAAATAAAAGAATCAATCCCAAATTCCAAAATTTCAACAAAACAAATGAAACCAAAGATATACAACATAAAATTCTACTCTGCCATATCATTTTTATCAAGAGATGACACTTTTTATCAAGAAATAAATGGCAATGAAGCCATCTCTCTATTACACATAAAGAGACCTATATGTACCTTGTAAACTACAAGAAAAGCTACAACAAATTTTGATTCAAACAAAGGCATGCAAATCAAAGGAATATTTTATGAGGACTACTCAAATTCGACTCTAGTATCATGACTCGACCAAAAAAAACAACTAGGTACACTCTCTAATACCAATACTCTCTTAACTTACAATTTAATTGCAAAAACAACCATACGAGTCAATGGTAAAAAATAATATTACCCCACCCTTCATCAAGGTGGGGTGGGCCTTGCACTCTCACGTGGAGGAGGTGGTCTAATGAACACATTGAGATAAAGGCGTGGTCACTTCAGGTTGATTAAAATAAACCAAGATAAGTAAAGTTTGCAACTAGAGATAACGAGAGTCAACATAAGATAAAAAGGTGACATGAGAAAAAAAAATGTGGTAATTATGAAGATGTCATATCTTCACCAATTTTAAATTGAGATTTTTGAAAGGTGCCACTTCCATCAATCATTCAATCAATGCATAATCACTCAATCAATAATGCATAAGGTGATATGAGAAAAAAAAAAAGTGGTAATTATGAAGATGTAATATTTTCACCAATTTTAAATTGAGATTTTGATTTTTTTTTTAAAGTACCACCTCCATCAATCATTCAATCAATGTATGATCTTTCATGTATAAAAATTATCACCCATCAGATCACACCAGATCATTTAAATTGAGATTTTGATTTTTTTTTAAAGGTGTCACCTCCATCAATCACTCAATCAATGTATGATCTTTCATGCATAAAAAATATCACCCACAAGATCATTCACACATTTAGTGATCTCTTGAGAGCATTACCAGATCATTTAAATTGAGATTTTTTTTTTTTTTAAAGGTGCCACCTCTATCAATTACTCAATCAATGCATGATATTTCATGCATTGAAAATTATCACCCACAAGATCATTCACACATTTAGTGATCTCGATCATGCATAAAAATTATCACTCACAAGATCATTCACACATTTAGTGATCTCTTGAGAGAATTGAGAATTTAAGAGAAGCTACATAATTTTGGTTTAAGAGACATACAAGGGTCAACCTTCCAAACTCAAAGCAAGTGGATGTCAATAGCTCGAGATTAAAATCTTAGCAACACTAAGTATATAGGAAATGTTGGTGGTTAAACCCTAAGCCTGATATATTTTTTAGATTTACAAAGTTCTCAGTTCTGCTCTACACTCATAATTTTTTATAAAAATTATCCATAAAAACACTAGATCATATACTGTGCCTCCTACATGCAAAACTATTTTGAGTGATTTATTCTTATCTTGCCACCCTTTATATCAATCATTATTTGCATTATCATTCCTATGCATTGGCCAGAAATACCTATAACCGCATTTGAGCAGTAAATCTGTAGACTAAGGGGAATTTCCTATAAAAGGAAAACCCTTACTTAGACATTTTTTAAAGCTCTATCCAAAAAACAATTGTTCAGTATTTTAGTGATCTTCCTCTGTCACATAGAGGGCATTTTAGGAACTGAGAATCTTTTGAAATATTTTAACATACATAGAGTAGACTTGACATAATTATTTTTCAACTTCATATTTGAAAATGGGAGATAGTTTTAACATAAGAAAGTTAGTAGACCCCTCTAAAATTTACAACAATCCTGAGGTAGTAGAAATCTTCCAAGATTCTAACTAGTTGGTTTACTTTGAGAAGCTAAAAGGATATGACAATGAAATAGCCATGAATTTTTCTCTCAATTTCCAAAATAATAAGGGACGAGAGTATGTCACCTCTGTCAGGGGCTTGGAACTACATATTGATGAGGCTAACATCAACAGGATTTTTGGGTTACCTATGGGCTTACCTTAGGAAAAATATGAAATACAGGAGGCTAGTGATGCTAAAAAACTCTTTTTTATTAGCTATGAAGAATCTGTAGAAGAAAAAAATGGAGTAAAAAGGGAGATTTTACACATTATAGGAAATTTCAACTCCAAAGTGTACGTGTAAGGAAAAATCAAGAAATTAATAAAATAATGCCGTGTAGAAAAAAAATTTAATATTATTTTTTAACATTACAATTTTAGCGAAGCTGCCCATGGTTATTTTACTTTTATTGAGGTGAACTTAAATATATATTTTATATTAAAATCAATTTATGATCACCATGTTCGATGCAATGTTTTCCCCAAAATAAGGAAAGAATATTAAATACATAATTCCATCTTAAATGTTATTGGACCAACTTGGATTTCCCAAAAAATATATTAAATATTATTAAAAAACAATATATAAAATTACACACTCAAAATTATATAAGATTAAAAGAAAGTTGTAGAATACAAATTATATAATTTAAAAAAATTCACTAAATCTAGTTCATCAACCATTGACCAAGGGGTGAAAGTGATTGAATTCGAAGGGATTCCTCTCATTTCTATTTCCTTAGACATTGTTGACAAAAATGGGTGTGAATGCCATTGAATTGGAAACCTCCTCTCCAGTTTTCAATTTTTCCTTGAAGATCTCATACATTTATTTTTCAAATTTCACCTTGGCCAAGGGGTGAATGTGATTGAATCTAAAGGGCCTCCTCTCAATTCTAGATCCTCAACCTTTGTCTACAAAAATGGGTGCGAATGGCATTGAATTGGAAAACCTCCTCTCAAGTTTTCATTTTTCCCTCAAAGATCTCATGCATTTATTTTTCAAAAATTTGCCTTGGCCAAGGGGAAAATGTGATTCAATATTAAGGGCCTCCTCTCAACTCTGGTTCCTTGGCCACTGTTTACGAAATTGACATGAATGCCATTGAATTGGAAACTCTCCTTTCAAGTTTTCAATTTTTTTCTCAAATTCTACCAAATGTGGATTGATGGTGTTGGTTTGAGAAATTTTGCACCAAAATATGGAAAATTATGCAAGCAGGCTTTGGAATTGAGTCTCAGCGTTTTGTGGAAAAATACTGTGAAAGATTCGTGGGTTCAACCATATATCTCTAAAATTCCATCAAAGACAGGGCATGTTTCTCATGACAGGTATGTTGTTTTTGTGGTAAGTTCTCTCAAAATATTCACAGGTTCGACTGTATATCTCTAAAATTATATCTAACACAGGGCTTGTTCTTATGATATGTATGTTGGTTCCTCTTGAGGCCTACATTATTTATTATGTTACATTGTTTACACCATGTGTTTGTTCTTTTCATGAAAGCATTATATTTCATCTTGAACAGGGATGTTGTCCAATCCTTGGACCTACTAGAGTATTTTGATCTAATTAGGGAAGACAATGAGAAAACAAGGCCCAACAAATATTTTTTATCTACTTTAGCGTCGAAGCCTACCTCTTTGATGCCATTATTCACTTGTTGTGATCAACTTATTAATTTGTAATTCTGCTTGATTGGTTGGATTTTTATGATGATTGTAGTATGGGCCTATTTATGATCAAACTTTACCTCAACCTAGAGTCTATGGGATGCTTGCATTTGTATGTTGAAAACTATGCTTATCCTAGACTTAGAGAAATTCGAACTTCATTTATGAGATGTTACCTAGTGCATAATTTGTGCTTGTCCTAGACTTAGCGCAATTTGAGATTGTTTTCACTACTCACTCAGTACTAATCAATTTATTTGGAGACTTGTTTGTCTTTGTTCATATATTCATATGCAATCTTGTGAACACTTTCGTTTATTTATATATGGTCAATGTAAGTTTTTTTCTAGGTTGAGTTTGGAAATTATTTTGTAATAAAAATTGTTATGTAGGCTTGATTTTTCTAAGGCCTATATGGTTATGAAGTAATTGATTTATCATCTGACTATTCATTTCCTTTAGTTATTATTTCAAGTTTCATTTTGTTGGAAATAATCTCATGCTATTGTTGGCTTAGGGGCAGACCCAGGGTTCAACTCTTCAACAACGCACCAACAAAACCCTAACTACTGGCCCTTTCGACAACACCTGCAAAGCAGATGAAGTCTCACCCGAGGGAGAGGAAGGGGGGGTTGCAGGACTCAGGTGTCTGCAACTTAGCTGGGACACAGATATGTGATCACAATACTTAACAAAGCACTTAGCAATTAACATTCATTAGTTTTTTAACCCTTATTCACATCGCAGGTCAATCCCTGATTATAGAAAAACACAGTATTAATCAAGATCTAAGTACATCTAATCATTTAGCACATAAAATCTGAGAATATCTAACATTCATTCATACCTAAATCACTAAGAATTAGTAGATCTATCTATTACACATCAAGATCAGTGCACTAAGAAGATCAATACATAAACAACATAAACAACATTGCACAAAGCACATCGACACATGATATACGTGGTTCACCCAAGTGTGAGGCTACATCCACCAACTCTTCTTCTCTTCTTTATCAGTCTCTTCAATCTCCTTAAAACACCAAGCCACAAAGCCAACTCCACATAGGACAGGAGATCTACGCGCACCTCACTAGATCCTCCTTCCCTAAGTTAGATCAAAGCACAAAGCCTTACACATTTTGTGCACAAAGTACTTACAAAACTCTTGCACTTAGCTCTGCAAGCCTTAACACATCTTCTTTCACATAGCTAATATTAGAACTAAGCCATCGGCCCCTTCTTACCTCGCCTAACTACTTATTTATACATTACAAAAGGGCCTAAACATGGGAAAAACCCATGGGCCGATGTCCCATACTCGTTACGTAAACCCTAAAACCCAAAAAGCCCACAAAAAGGGCAAGATCTCGCGATATCTACTTCTCCTAGGCGCTCCATCTTCAACCGGCCTGTCGAAGTCCCCAAAATGGTCAAACACGATCAATGTTTCCACAAAACCTGGTCAAGGGCCAACAATCCCCCAAAACTCACCTGTGACTCGTCTCGAGTCACTCTGATCTGGGAAACACTGCTTTGAAGGTCTCGAGCTTAGCTCGAGCTGCCTCGACATGCTGCTTAGCCAGAGCCTCCTGCTCGACAAACTCCTGAATTACTTGCTCGGTGAGAGGCCCTTCCGGGTGTTGTTCCACTGCTACGACCACCTGTTCCAGTTGTGATATTTGTCCCTCGATTTCTTCAAAGAGGGTGCAGGCGTCGTCCTGTATCGACTGGATTCATTGTGTCACCTCCATCACTCTACTCTGGATAACAGTGACATGTTGTTGAATTGTGCGCTACTCCTGCGATCTCTTCATATTCTCAACGACCGTAAGATGCTTCATTTATGCTTTCACTGTCAATACCTGCTGCTTTGCCTCCTGGAGCTGTGCCTAAAATATCCTTAGTTCCAGGTCTTCTACAAGGTGCTCATAGGTCTATGTGCTTCGGTTACTGAGTTGCTTTCATTCTGAGGCTAACACCTTGATTCTTTCTACTGCGCTCCTGGTAGTTTCTTCCCTCTGATCTCTTACTTCTTGCAGGGTTCTAGGCACTGCTTCCAGTTCTAGCTCTGCTACTCTTACTTGAAGCTACTGAATGGATTTAGTGAGCTTCCCAACTTGGCTCTCAGTTGTCTCTTCTTCCATCTAAGCCAATCCTGGCATAGAGCGAAGTCCTCTAGTGAATGCTTCTCTAACCCCAATCTACTCCACGAGCAACTTGTCTTTTTCTCTCTAGATCCGTGCTCTGTCCTCTTTGAACTTTTCTCTAAGGTCATCTTTCTCTTGTTGCACAACCTGACGTTTCTCTAGGGATTCCTCCTTTGCTTGCTTCAAGGCCTCTGTGGCCTGCTCTTTTTCTTCTTGTACTCAATGAAGGCAAGCCTCTATAGTATATGATATACTTCGTAGTTGGGTGGGCTCATCCCCCAACTCTACAGATTATGATGATGACGGTGCAGTAGACACTGTGCGGCTTGAATAGAGATCTTGTTGTACCCCCTTTAGCTCCGCCTCGATTTTTTCATACATTGTCTCCTGATTTTTTTCGTTTCGCTGCAAGATATCCTCTGAAGCATCTTCTACAGCTGCGATGATGAGGTCAATATCATTTATTGTGAGTACATTCTGTGACTGAGGCTTATTGGCTTGGGATTTCTTCCATGTTGAGGGTTTCTTTGGAGAAACCTTCCTTTTCTTTGATGTCTTGGCCTCTATAAAAGGATCTTTTGGCGGTGTCACTTCACCCTCTTCTTGATTGTCTTATTCCCCTCCCTCTTCTTCGTTTACTTCGTCACCTCCTCCTCCTCCTCCAGGTGAGTCAGGCCCAGTTTCCTCTGATGCATTGTTTATCTCATGAAATTCTTCCTTATTTTTCTTTTTCTTAGCGCTGCTCGATCCATACCACTCAGTCTTGGTGACCACAGGACTTCCGATGAGGTCGAGGTCGGAGAGTTCTGCATCTCCAACTGGTACAAGGAATTCTGTAGGGCATTCCTTGGT
This sequence comes from Picea glauca, assembly GCA_000966675.3. Classification (NCBI taxonomy): domain Eukaryota; kingdom Viridiplantae; phylum Streptophyta; class Pinopsida; order Pinales; family Pinaceae; genus Picea; species Picea glauca. The sequence continues at coordinate 6,917 of JZKD02S1388168.1, forward strand.
TATCTCCTCCTTATATTCCTCATTCAATTTATAGTAATACTGCAGCTCCTCCTTGTTTTCATCCCCGTGCGCGGTGATATATATGAAGTATCAGTCTATGTGGAACTTCATGAGTGGCCTGAACCTATGGAGTGTATTCGACGTCATTTGGGGGAAGGATTCAATGGCGCATGTGAGTTGTAGGTAGTAGGTGTGGAAGACAACATTCGACTTCCACTGCTTCTCCATATCGCTTGTATACTAGAAGGTGGTGAACCTCGCGGCCAGTGGTTCTGATGGCTTGACTTCTGGGAATGTCTCTCCCTCTGGCATATCCCAAGCGACAAATGCTATAAGAATGAGTAACCAGCTAAAGTGGATATCATAGCCTTGGTCTTGTGCTTCGCGATAGTCCTTCTCCAACTCGTTGACGAGGTAGCTCGCCTAGTTCATTTGCATGCCCTCTATGCACTTCCCTGTGAAGTCGACGACGAACCTTGTAACTTGCGTTGGTTGGTTCTTCCTGACGATCTTGGAAACGATTAGCTAACCAGCTAGGCACACTTTTCCATCCTTGATGGAGGCTACCTTGTAGCCTTGCTTTCCCTTCTCTACATCGTAGTAGGTTTCCTTTATACGCTGTACCAGGGAGCGATCTGCAGCCTTCCCTGGATAGAAATGGTGAGGGTCTGGTCCCTGCATGCTCAATCTAGTGATCATGTGGATCATCATCGGATTCACAATCACGTGCCTGTCTAACCAAAGATAACCTCCATGGTAGCACGACAGGAGGAGTTTAACGCACGTGTTAACCTTCTAATGTCTGTCGAAGTGGGGTATCTTCATGATGTTGAGGATGGTGGAACTCATGATCTCCTTGATCCACAACTGGGGGACTATCTTCGAATTCTTCCCAGTTGTGGTTTTCAAGTACCTATGCGATGCGAGCAACACATAATTCTTCCTGTCACGTAGGTTAAAGTCGTTGATATTAAGATCAGGGATCAATCCTAGTTGCGGTCCAACTGTGCGTATTCCCTTCAGGAGGTACACAGTGATGATATTGTACTCGAAGTCACACGGGACACTATCGTGACTAACCACACCAACCAGAGGTGGGATGTAGTCAGGAAAGACCGATGGGATCAGCTTCGCATTCACCTGGTCATCATGGTGCTTGATTCTCTTCTCTGTCGTAGTTTAGGATGGCCCAGATCAACATCCATTCGAGGGGGATGCTTGCAATCCTTGTGTCGATGAGGCCTATACTCCTACAGACATAACTTTATCAGACATAAGGTCTATCAGGATCTCCTCCACAGACTTCTCTACTGCATGAAGGTTGCTCGACATGCATTCTCGTGATCAAATCATTTGTTGGCACAGGGGCAGACCCAGGGTTCAATGATTCAACAATGCACCAACAAAACCCTAACTATTGACCCTTTCGGAAACACCTACGAAGCATATGAAGTCTTACTCGAGGTAGAGGCAGGGGGGTTGCAGGACTCAGGTGTCTGCAACCTAGATAGGACATAGATCTATGATCACAATACTTAACAGAGCACTTAGAAATTAACATTCATTAGTATTTTAACCCTTATTCACATCGAAAGGTCAAACCCTGATTACAAAACAACATTGTATTAATCAATATCTAAGTACATCTAATCATTTAACACATAACATCCGAGAAGATCTAACGTCCATTCATACCTAAAGCACTAAACATCAATAGATCTATCTATTACACATCAAGATCAGTGCACTAAGAAGATAAATACATAAACAACATAAAAAACATTGCACAAAGCACATCAACACAGGATATACGTGGTTCAACCTAGTGTGGGGCTACATCCACCAACTCTTCTTCTCTTCTTTATTAGTCTCTTCAATCTCCTTACAACACCAAGCCACAAAGCCAACTCCACATAGGACAGGAGATTTACGTGCACCTCGCCAAATCCTCCTTCCCCGAGTTATATCAAAGCACAAAGCCTTACATAGTCTGTGCACAAAGTACTTACAAAACTCTTTCACTTAGCTCTGCAAGCCTTAACACATCTTCTTGCACATAGCTAATATTAGCACTAAGCCATTGACACCTTCTTACCTCGCCTAGCTACTTATTTATACATTACAAAAGGGAATAAGCATGGGGAAAACCCATGGGCCGAAGTGCCATACCCATTACATAAACCCTAAAACCCAAAAATCCCACCAAAAGGGTGAGATCCCATGATCTCCGCTTATCCCGGGCACTCCATCTTCAACCAGCCTGTCGAAGTCCCAAAAATGGTCAAACACGACCAATGTTTCCACAAAACTTGGTCGAGGGCCAAAAACTATTATTTCAAAGCTTGTTGTTGGATTTTAAATTTGGTTTTATTGTAGCTTTGACAAGGCACCTAATGGTTTTGTTTTGAAGGAAACTTTCCTAGAAATATTTACAAATTCTAGGTCAGCAAAATTGTGCAATTTTCATCAAGTTCTAATTATTTTATGGTGAGGTTGTAGAAAGTTGTATTCTTCTATGTAAAAGTTTAGTTGGTTATTTTAGTTGATTGGGCATAGATAAATTATGGTTTTGACCTTGATAGTGAGAAAAGTACCCTTGCCTCAAACTCGATTTACTCTTTTTTCTTTCCCTTAACTTATCAGATGCATAAAGGATTTTTTTGTCTTAATTTGTGGTTGGAAACCCAACTTTATTGATTATTCTCCATGCATGATTTGATTTAAGCACATATATTGTTGAGTAAATGTCATGGAGAAGATATTTAGTTGTGATTGTATGGAGTATGAAATTTTTGGGAAGAGGTCATTCTTAGGGAAAACAATAGGAGGCCATAATATAAACACTTGGATAGGTGGTTGAAGAAAGAAGACTGTTGGCGATGTACGTAGTTGTAAGACCCTAGGTTTGAGTTATCTTTGACCAACAAAACCCTTCAGACACCGACCCTTTCGGTATCACTTACATGGGAAGATGAAGTCTCACCCAAGGTATCTATTGGGACTGCAAGAATCAGGTTTTTGAAGTGTTGAGGGAATGGGAGGTTATTATCCTATTCATTATTAATTATCTCTTTAGTGCGTGTTATTATGAAAGTTTTCTTCTTCAATTACTTAGTAAATATTAGGTACATATTACCATTATATTCCAGATTATAACATAAAATCATCACTATAACAATCATAACTATTGTGCCATGATTACACGTAAGACAAATATACTCTAATATGCATCCAAATATATTCCATAAACAATCACACAAAATACATTCAACACAACAATTAATGTGGTTCATATAACTCTGGGCTATGTCCACAACGATTTTCTTCTTTATTATGCATTTGATAATTGCTTCAGGCTTGCACATTTTGCTTACAAAGATACATGATGGTTATATTTTCCTTCTCCTAGCCTAGCTGCTATGCAGTGCAATCCTTTCTCTCTCTCTGCATCATCTCCTTAGTTTTCAGACATAGACACTCATACAAAATAGACAAGAAAATAACTTAACAGAACTCAACAACATAGAACAGAGAAGAACACCTATTCTCCCGACCCATTAAATATTTATACATGATTTTTAGGGCTCAAAACACTACTTTGTTCATCCCCAAAACCCTATTACAATACATGCTAACTTCAAGTTAACTTACTGTTATGGCTGCTTTCACTTGCTTTTCCATATGCATGTTGCTTTTGCACTCTGACTGTTGTTCTTCCTTATTTTTCATGTTCTTCTATCTTCAGACCGTCCGGTTGTCATCCTTCCTTTTCACCTGCTTTCTTCTCTACTTTATTCTTCTCTCTTCTTTATTCCTCTATTTTATTCTTCTCTCTACTTTATTCCTCTTTCTACTTTATTCCTCTTTCTCTCTACTTTATTCCTCTTTCTACTTTATGCAAAACTACCTGTCCAACAGACCCCCAACACTCACCTGTGGCTAGTCCCAAGCCACATAGGCATGTTTCCTACTCCTCCATGCCTCAATGAACTTTTGGGAGGCTTCCTTAGCTACCTCCACTTCTTTGAGTATCGTTTCCTTTGTTTCTATGATCTCTTTGACCCCTTGCGTAATCAAGGCTGTAATTTTTTCCTCTGCTTCATGGGATTCATGTTTTACCTTCCCTGTACAATGGCCAGTTCACCCATCACCCTCACCACTTATTCCTGTAGTGGTCCTAAATTCTGCTAAAGGATCTTTTGTTGATCCCTCATTTTCTCCACTTCCACGTATGACTATTTATGTGCCAAAATGGTTGTCATACATTCAACTGGTGGAAGTGTAGTTATTTTCTCTGAATCTTGCTAGGCCTTTTCTTGTGCTTCTCTTAATCTGGACTCCACAACCTTCATCTTGAGATCCTCCACTAATTTTTTCCATAGTTTTGTTCTCTCCTCACAGAGTTTGGTGCACTCTTCCTCCACTCTCTTTATGTTGGCGACTATTGTCATCCCTGTTCTTTCTCTTCCTTCTCTTACTTCTGGTGGCATGCCTAATGTAATCCAAAAATGTAGGTCATCAATGTGCACTCAGAATCCTTTGATGATTTCACTGATCTTCAATACTTGTTCTTCCATAGTAGCTTCGACTACTATCGAGACTTCTGAAATTGCCTTGTATAATTTTTGGATGACCACTTGTGTTTTATGCACCATAATTTTGGCTTTGTCCTTTTCCTTCAGGTATTTATTTACCCTTTCCTCGACCTTGTACTTGTCTTTTGTTACTTCTTCCACTCTTCCTTCAAGTTCCATATTCTGCTAGAGCACAATGTCATATTTTTCCTGCAACTGAGCCCTTTGTCCATTATTTTTTTCATCTCCCATTGTGCTTGATCTCCTTGTCTCTTAATCTATTGCAATAGGCCTATTTGCAAGTATTGTAATATTTGTGTCGGCATCTTTGATACCACTATGTTCATATGTCCTAGTGCGTTCACCTGTTCTTGTAATTCAACTGTTTCTGTCTCAATTTGGATTGTTCCATGCCTGAATACTAACTGGGTTAAGACTGGATATGCAGTCTCTGCTTCCTCCCTCATAAGTGTGTACATTCCTCCCTCTATGTTGTTCTCTTTTGTTATGCTAGTTGCTTACAAGAGTTGATGGAGTGTTGCCAACATATACTACATCTTTTGATGTTGTTCTACTTGTTTCATGGTTTCTTCCTCCATGAATTCCTCCATGATGTCCTGTAACTGGTGGACGATTTGGTCTATATCATCTTTGGTCAAATTATAGACCGGGGTCGTCTTGTGTGCTTTGGTCTTCTTGTGCGCATGTCCTATTGGTTCCTTCCCATTATATTTTCATTTTACCCCTACTGTTGATGGGCCAGGTGTGTTCCTTGTGCCATTATGTTATCCATTTTCATGTCCTTCATCTGTTTCTTCATCCCCTTTTCCTTGTTCTTCTTCATCTTCCCGATGCCCCATTTTTTTCTGCTGTGATTTTCCACCCATTTTCCAAATCATTCACAATCAAGCATACATCCTATTTTTTCAATTTATAGTTGGTTGGAAACCACTGGAGCACAAGGTCCTTATTTTCCTGAACGTACATGGGGTGCATTCCATCTTTGAAGCGTGCAATATCCTTATAGGTGTCCACTGTCTCGATTGAAATTGACGGTGTATGGTCGATTATACCCTTGACCGTATCAAAGTATACAAAAAATGTAACATTATTATCCTATTTCCTCCTTTTGTTCGACGTATTCCATAAGTTGGCATTCTGTGAGGCCATAATCCCTCTACCAGATGTGCCCATGCACTGGTAATAGTCTAGTTCCTTCTATCTTATCAGTGCAATCAAAATCAAAATCTATGCATAGTGAAATTGTGTTCCTTTCTCTTGTGCCTCGATACAGTTTGTCAAAAATTGGCTTACTAAGAAGGTGTCCGAGTTCATTTGGACCCCTTTAGAGCATTTTTCTGCAGCTGCAATCACTATAGTTGGTACTCCATCTTTACAAAATTTGCACAACAACTTGCAGGACAACACTTGCATCACAAATCGAACATTATCATCATTGATGTACACAACATCCAATCCAAACTTACCCTTGAAAGTGTGGAAATTCTCCTTCATTGATTATGATAGGGCTCTCTCCCCTACCTTGTTGAATAAAGTGGTCGGATCCTCCCCGACTTTTGGTAGCCTTGTGATCCACACAATTAATGCATTATAAATTGATTCTGGTGGGTCAACCCACAATGTCCCCAGATGGACACAACTGAACAGTCACTTAACGTAAGATTTAATTTCCAAGCTACGTCCAAAGTGTGGAATCTCCATCAGGTTCATTATTCTCTACTTCTCTAGTCCTATTTCCCAAACATGTGTTTCCAACATTATCTCTCCTATGCCCAATATGCTCTTATCACACAAGTAATTTTCCTTGGCTACCTCGAGAAAATTTTGCTCGTCTATTATATCATTGTATACAAATTTGAGGGAGACAACCTTGTTGAACATGTCGCCTTCTATTCTTACACCTAGTGGGACTGGTGATGTTGCCAATGGGTATTTCCCATCTGTTGGTACTTTGACTTGCGACGCATTATCTTTCCTCGATGGGATATAATCCATCTAGAAACTTGATTATGGAACTGAAGTTGGCGCTCTAGGTATTTCCTCTACCTTTGGTGTAACTATTGGTCATTTTGACTGATTTCACGTCACTGTTGATGGTGCTCCAACTTTTCGTGGGGCCATTGTCTCACGTGATAGGTTCCTTTACTTTATTTCTGGTTGCTCTGTTGTGGTTGTAGTTTGATTCTGGGTTTCTTGGGTTTGCTCTCACTTTCATGCATCTCTTAGTAACAATGATTCCAACTTAGAAACCCTCCAATGCCTTTCTAATTTCTTGCCAATTGTTCATGTATCTTCACACATTAATTGACTTGTCCAATCCGAAAATGTGGTTGATGAATGCTTAAATAAATGTGGCTTTATTACTAAAGCCACCATGTGATATTTTCCTTGTACTGCCAATTTGTCATGATTTCTGACTACTTTTACCATTTAATATATACGTCGTATTTGTGACCTGTCATTACCAATTTGTCATCGTCATTTCCTTGCTTTAATTCCTTTTAACGGTCTTATCGTTGTCAAACTGTGCAACTATTCTTTATTTTGCATCTGTTTGGTTCACGTTCTTTTTCTTCTGTGTTTTATTTCCTTAATTGGTGCAGTTCTATCCTAATGCACGATAATGTTTCCTTCTATGCATCTTCTTATGCCTTGTACTCTATAATCTTTTTGTTTTTTCTATATCTAATTTTTGTTTGATTTTTTTCCTTTTTTCTACTTTTTATTTATTTTTCTATGTTTTTCCTCCCTACTATAGTACAATTACTATGATACATGTGTTCTAGCACAACCTAGATTATTGTGCAGATTGTCGATAATATTTAGAGAGTTTCAACCAAATTCCATTCACCATTCCTCCAAGGACTTCTCCATTCAAGGTTTATAACTACGTAACACGTATTTGTTACATGTTGAATCACATATGGTCCTAACCAGTGCATTCTAAACTTTCTTGGATGCTGCATAAACTTACTGTTATAGAGTAATACTAAGTCTCCCACTTGGAACTTCTTATGTTTAATGTGTCTACCATTCCACGCCTTTTCTCTTTCCTTTTAAAATTGTTGATGGAAACCTGTGATAAATCGATCTTCCTCAAGTTGTACCAACTATGAAAATATCTCCTCTACTACTCGCGAGTCCAAAAGATCAGTGTTCGTTGGAATGTGCAGAGTAGGTAAATAAACTCCATTGACATCACTACTTCTTTCCCATGGACCAACATGAAAGGTGTCTGTCCTTTCAAATTTTTACTTGTGGTCATGTAAGCCCATAACACTACAAGAAATCTTAAGTACCAATCATCTTTCCATACGATGCAATTTTTTGTCACAGCATTCTCCAAGATTTTATTGAAAGCTTCCACTGTCCCATTGGTCTGAGGATGATATAATGTACTCTCCTGATAATGAATTTGAAACTCCTCGGTCAATGTTGTAATTTTCTTATTTAGAAAGTGTGTTCCTTGATCACTAAGTAATATGCGCATAAATCCAAATCGTGTGACTACATTCTCAAACAAAAATATCACAGTTGTCTCCACGTTGAAATATGTGACTGATGTTTCTTCAACCCATCTTGTCAAATACTTTGTCGATGTGATTATGTACCTTCCTCTTGATCTTCATGATTGTGGGTTGGTTGCCCCCCCAAAGTCTATGGCCCATTTATCAAATGATTTCAGGGTAAGCTGTGGATTTAAAGGAATTTCTTCCCTCCTAGATGGCTTCCCTACTCTTTGACATACATCGCATGAATGAAAATATTCCTTAGCATATTTGTGAAATGTGGGCCACCAGAGCCCTACGCTCAAGATATTTTACACAGTTTCTTTACCTGTATAATGTCCTCCTGCAATCTCGTCATGTGCTTCTGCGAGTATCATCGGTCTTTCATTTTCCAACACACATTGTCTCGATATTTCGTCTACACCCAACTTGTATAAATTCCCTGCAATCAACTAATAATATGCTTCTTTTACTACCAATTGTTTTTTTTTTTTCTGTGCAAATGTCATCTCCGATGGGGCCATTCTAATACTTAGAAATTGTATGAGGTCTGAGAATTAATAATCAACCATTTTGAATGCAAATAACTATGTGTCTGGGAAATTGTCATCTAAATTTCCTACATCTTCTCCTGATAGTATGCACAATAGATGATCCGGTCTTGCATTCAACTTCCCTGGTTTCATCACAACCTCAAAATCATATTTATGAAACAACAATAGCCATCTGCATATTCTCCCCTGCAACATTGGTTGGTTCACTAAGTACTTTAGTGCATAATGGGTTATATGCATCTTAAAGTGAGATCCCAATAAATAATGTTTGAATTTTTGTAGCTCATATACCATTGCCAATCCTTCTCTTTCTGCAGTGGTGTAATTCTTCTCTACTATGGACAACATCCTACTTTCAAATGAAATTGGGTGATCTATGTCTCCCTCCCCTAGTTGAGATAGTACTGTGCCCAAATATATGGGTGATGCATATACATGAACATGGAACTCCTTATCCCAATATGGAAAGATCAAAATTGACGTTGTCACTAGTTTTTTATTTAATGTATATTAACCCTTCTGACAGTCCTTGTTCCACTAGAACTTCACCTCATTCTTCAACAACTTTTCCATAGGTTTTGTAATTTGCACATATTCTTTGATAAAATTCTAGTAATATTCCATGTGACCCAAATTTTCTCTCAACTGTTTGACTGATGTAGGTGGTTCTAACTCTAGAATTACTACAATATTGGTTGGATCGACTAGTAATCCCCTCTTGCAGACTACATGGTCCAACAAAATTCCAAACGGTGTGCAAAAAATACACTTTTTTAGGTTCAATGAAATTTGACACTGTCTACACCTATCCAACATTAGCTTGAGTACTTATATGTGATCCTTTAGTAGACTGAACATAGTCCAATCATCTAAGTATACTTCCAGGAACTTATGAATAAATTCCTTGAATGTTGCTACCACAACTATGGAAAACACTACTTGGGAATTCTTCAATCCAAAGGGCATTACTATATATTGGTAACTTCCCCAATCTATCGCAAACATGGTATTGTATTGGTCTTCTTATGAATTTTGTATCTGATGGTACCCTGAGAATCCATCTGTGAACGAGTAAGTCTCTTGGCCTCTTATGTTCTCCAGTACTTCATCTATGAATGGTGTTGGAAATGGGTCATGTAAACATGCATAATTCAGCTTCCTTAGATCCACACAAATCCTGATTCCTCATATGTTCTTTTCTTGCACTACCATTTGACTGATCCACTCTAACTCCTCCACAGGTTCAATGATTCATGCGTTCAACATCCTATCTATTTTATATTTGACCTTATCTTTGTAATTTTGATTTAACCTATAAGGTCTCTATCACACTAGCTTAGTGCCTAGTTTCAATGGAATATTCATCTCTCCTAAGTCCCTAGCTATCCCCTTCATCTCTGAGAATTTAGTTGGGAATGGGTCCTTATATTCTCGCAACAATTCTGCAATCTTCTCTACTGTCTCGTCACTCCAATAATCTCCTATCTTCACAAACTTGGGATTCTATGTCATCCCAATGTTTACCTTCCACGTTTTTATGGGCTATGTGTATGTGGTAGAGTCAAGCTCAAGCCCTTCTACTGCTCATTATCCTTTTGTTTCAAATACTTGTACATTCCTGGGATCTTCTTCATCTTGTTCCTCCCTAACAACATTGTAGCACTCCAATAACTCATGGACAATCATCGAA
>JZKD02S1388168.1:17274-29774 GCA_000966675.3 Picea glauca
TGAAATATGGGAAGAAATATGGAAAATAAAAATAAATGGGAAAATAAAGAAAAAAGGAAATGAATGTGAACATGGAAAGGAATAAGGAAAAATGGCTAAGTGTGGAAATTGGTAAGGGGAATATGAAATTAATGAGACAATGGGAAAAATGACTAAGTATAAAATGAGAGAATGAATAGAGGTAAAGGGAAAGGAGAGGAGAGAAGTTGTCACTTTGAACATTTTTCATATTTCTTCTTGTAATACCTCCATTGGACTTCTGGACAAAAGTATGGGTATCTTGGTCATGGAGACTCTGATTTTGATTCCATTAAATGCACATCAAAGATGATAGCGAGGGATATGAAATGAACATATAATAGTTCAAAAATCTTCATCTTCCAATATCATTTTTTATTATTATTCCAGGAGTGGGAACATATAGGTGACCAAATTTTGGTCAACAACTGGCTCCAACTATGGGACAGTGACCCCTTGTTGGTTGTTGAGAACACCATAATCTCAAGACCAACTACCTTATCCATTAGGCTATGGATTCATCTTCAAAATGAATTCTTGCAATTCTTCTTATTTCATGGAGTTACCATCAAGTTTGACTGCCTTATCATCCAGAACTGAACTAAAGAAACAAAACATATACATACATGATCTACCTACCTTGACTTACTTGAAAGAAATGGGAACCTTAGGTATAGGTAGATTTCCAATGGAGCCATTCAAGCATCCCATTGACTTGTAAAATGGGCTCCAGCAGTAAGAAAAATATTGGGGTTTCTACCAATAAATTAGGAGCATGCCCAATATTTACCATAATGGGATCGAGCAATGTGTGCAGAAGACTTGTTTGCGTTGGTGGGATGACAATACTTTCGAACCAATATTCAATATAATCTACTCTTGATTGTCTTAGAGTGTTGTTATATTCAATCAAACGAGAAATGTCTTTCTTGAAAACATTATTTTTTTCTTCTTTTTCCACATTCAAGATTATTGTTTCATTTGCGATGTCTTGGCAATGTTCTTCTTCTATGCAATGGCTACCTTCTTTATTCTCAAAATTATTTTCTTCCACCAATTATTCTTTATTTTGGTTGAATTCTTCTTGCATATTCGGTGGAGACTTTTTAAATTGTTCCTCATATGGAGTATATGAGATGTTGATATCCTTTTCTTGGTCTTTGAAATTCTCGCCTTCATTCTCAGCAACAAGATTTGATTCAAAAAAGTCTTGTGGTGTTTCATGATATTCTTCTTATGAATCATTCATTTCATCCTTTTGTGTCCATGTGGGAGAGGGTGGGTGGGAAGAAACATTTAAAACATCAACAAAAATGTATGAATGTACCTTTGGGATAAAATTTTCCACAAATGAATCTTCTAACACATCTTAGATAGTAATGGAGTTAGGCATTAATGAACTATACCATTCAAGAGAATCCTCTCATAGAGTTTGTAGGAATAATCTACATGTAACATTGTCTTCAATGAGGTTGAGCTCATAACATGTACCTTTAAAATTAATCAAGTGTTGCTCTGCATCTTCTGAAGCATCCCCAAAGAATGTAGAAAAATTTTCAATAGGAATATTGGGCATTTGAAAGTCTATTTTTGGTAGATTTAAAGGGGTATTATGAAATCACCTCCTTTTAGTATTTCTCCCGTTTGTCAAATCTTGCAAAGCCATTGATGGGCCTGATGAAGAATATAAAGAAGCATTATGAAATGAATGAAACCCTTCATTTTGAAGTTTTTCAATGGAGTTTCTGGGAGTTCATTCTCCCGAATCTTTGGTGCTTCTCGTTTCCTTTTGAAATCACAAAAAAGGTGAGCCATTCTTAAAATAAGCAACAATTTTCTTGAATCTTCTTCTTGAAACTTTGAGCCATGGAGATTTATGGTTCCTCAAATGTCTTGAAAATAAATCGTTCCCCAGTATGGCCGCCAAAAATGTTGATTCTTGAATTTGTTAGGACCGAAACGACAACCTCACAAGGATGTAAATCCCCCTGCATTTTTATTAAGGTGGTACTCCTCTTTAGATTTTCTTGGGACTTTGGGTTTTCGGAATATGGGACTTGACAGAAGTCTGTCATGGTAATTAAATAAACATAAATATTGAGAGCAAATAAAATAAAAACGTTATTTGTTTTATTTTTAAAGAAATTTCTTGAGAAAGGACTAGGAATCACTCACTCCACACATTTAAAGCAAATACGCAAAATTTCCTCACATCTATCATAGTTTAAGATAAATATTTTTTATCACATAAAATAAAAAGAAGATGATCTACATGCATATGATAAATTTGATGTCCATATGGACATAAAATAAATTTGATGTCCATATGGACTTCGCTCTAAGCCAATCCTGGCATAGAGTGAAGTCCTCTAGTGACTACTTCTCTAACCCCAATCTACTCCGCGAGCAACTGGTCTTTTTCTCTCTAGATCTGTGCTCTGTCCTCTTTGAACTTTTCTTTAAGGTCATCTTTCTCTTGCTGCGCAACCCAACATTTCTCTAGGGATTCCTCCTTTGCTTGCTTCAAGGCCTCTGTGGCCTGCTCTTTTTCTTCTTGTACTCAACGAAGGAAAGCCTCTATAGCATATGATATAATTCGTAGTTGGGTGGGCTCATCCCCCATCTCTATAGATTCTGATGATGACGGTGCAGTAGACACTGTGCGGCTTGAATAGAGATCTTGTTGTACCCCCTTTAGCTCCGCCTTGATTTTTTCATACATTGTCTCTTGATTTTTTTCGTTTCGCTGCAAGATATCCTCTGAAGCATCTTCTACAGCTGCGATGATGAGGTCAATATCATCCATTGTGAGTACATTCTGTGACTGAGGCTTATTGTCTTGGGATTTCTTCCATGTTGAGGGTTTCTTTAGAAAAACCTTCCTTTTCTTTGATGTCTTGGCCTCTATAAGGGGATCTTTTGGCGATGTCACTTCACCCTCTTCTTGATTGTCTTATTCCCCTCCCACTTCTTGGTTTACTTTGTCACCTCCTCCTCCTCCTCCAGGCGATTTAGGCCCAGTTTCCTCTGATGCATTGTTTATCTCATGAAATTCTTCCTTATTTTTATTTTTCTTAGCGCTGCTCGATCCATACCACTCAGTCTTGGTGACCACAGGACTTCCGATGAGGTCGGGGTTGGAGAGTTCTGCATCTCCAACTGGTACAAGGAATTCTGTAGGGCATTCCTTGGTTATCTCCTCCTTATATTCCTCAGTCAATTTATAGTAAGACTGCAACTCCTCCTTGTTTTCAACCCCGTGCGCGGTGATATATATGAAGTATCAGTCTACGTGGAACTTCATGAGTGGCCTGAACCTATGGAGTGTATTCGATGTCATTCGGGGGAAGGATTCAATGGCGCATGTGAGTTGTAGGTAGTAGGTGTGGAAGACAACATTCGACTTCCACTGCTTCTCCATATCGCTTGTATACCAGAAGGTGGTGAACCTCGCGGCCAGTGGTTTTGATGGCTCGACTTCTGGGAATGTCACTCCCTCCAGCATCTCCCAAGTGACAAATGCTATAAGAATGAGTAACCAGCTAAAGTGGATATCATAGCCTTGGTCTTGTGCTTCGCGATAGTCCTTCTCCAACTGGTTGACGAGGTAGCTCGCCTAGTTCATTTGCATGCCCTCTATGCACTTCCCTGCGAATTCGACGATGAACCCTGTAAATTGCGTTGGTCGGTTCTTCCTGAAGAGCTTGGCAATGATTAGCTAACCAGCTAGGTGCACTTTTCCATTCTTGATGGAGGCTACCTTGTAGCCTTGCTTCCCCTTCTCCACATCGTAGTAGGTTTTATTTATATGTTGTACCAGGGAGCGATATGTAGCCTTCCCTGGATAGAACTGGTGAGGGTCTGGTCCTTGCACGCTCAATCTAGTGATCATGTGGATCATCGTCGGATTCACAGTCACGTGCCTGTCTAACCAAATATAACCTCCATGGTAGCACGACAGGAGGAGTTTAACGCACGTGTTAACCTCCTGATGTCTGTCGAAGTGGGGTATCTTCATGATGTTGAGGATGGTGGACCTCATGATCTCCTTGATCCACAGCTGGGGGACTATCTTCGACTTCTTCCCAATTGTGGTTTTCAAGTACCTATGCGGTGCGAGCAACACATAATTCTTCCTGTCACCTAGGTTAAAGTCATTGATCTTAATATCAGGGATCAGTCCTAGGTGCGGTCCAACTATGCATATTCCCTTCAGGAGGTACGCAGTGATGATATTGTACTCGAAGTCACGTGGGACACTATCATGACTAACCACACCAAACAGAGGTGGGATGTAGTCGGGCAAGACTGATGGGATCAGCTTCGCATTCACCAGGTCGTTATGGTGCTTGATTCTCTTCTCTGTCGTAGTTCAGGATGGCCCAGATCAACGTCCAGTCGAGGGGGATGCTTGCAATCCTTGTGTCAATGAGGCTTGTACTCCTACAGACATAACTTTATCAGACATAAGGTCTATCAGGATCTCCTCCACAAACTTCTCTACTGCATGAAGGTTGATCGACATGCATTCTCATGATCAAATCATTTGTTGGCACATGGGTAGACCCAGGGTTCAATGATTCAACAATGCACCAACAAAACCCTAACTACTGATCCTTTCGGCAACACCTGCGAAGCATATGAAGTCTCACCCGAGGTAGAGACAGGGGGGTTGCAGGACTCAGGTGTCTGCAACCTAGATAGGACATAGATCTATGATCACAATACTTAACAGAGCACTTAGCAATTAACATTCATTAGTATTTTAACCCTTATTCACATCGAAAGGTCAAACCCTGATTACAAAACAACATTGTATTAATCAATATCTAAGTACATCTAATCATTTAACACATAGCATCCGAGAAGATCTAACGTCCATTCATACCTAAAGCACTAAGCATCAATAGATCTATCTATTACACATAAATATCAATGCACTAAGCAGATAAATACATAAAAAACATTGCGAAAAGCACATCAACACAGGATATATGTGGTTCAACCTAGTATGAGCCTACGTCCACCAACTCTTCTTCTCTTCTTTATTAGTCTCTTCAATCTCCTTACAACACCAAGCCACAAAGCCAACTCCACATAGGACAGGAGATCTACGTGCACCTCGCCAAATCCTCCTTCCCTGAGTTATATCAAAGCACAAAGCCTTACATAGTCTGTGCACAAAGTACTTACAAAACTCTTTCACTTAGCTCTGCAAGCCTTAACACATCTTCTTGCACATAGCTAATATTAGCACTAAGCCATCGACACCTTCTTACCTCTCCTAGATACTTATTTATACATTACAAAAGGGCATAAGCATGGGGAAAAACCATGGGCCGAAGTCCCATACCCATTACATAAACCCTAAAACCCAAAAAGCCCACCAAAAGGGTGAGATCTTGCGATCTCCGCTTCGCCTGGGCACTCCATCTTCAACCAGCCTGTCGAAGTCCCAAAAATGGTCAAACACGACCAATGTTTCTGCAAAACTTGGTCGAGGGCTACAAAATATTATTTCAAAACTTGTTGTTGGATTTTAAATTTGGTTTTATTGTAGCTTTGACAAGCAACCTAATGGTTTTGTTTTGAAGGAAACTTTCCTAGAAATATTTACAAATTCTAGGTCAGCAAAATTGTGCAATTTTCATCAAGTTCTAATTATTTTATGGTGAGGTTGTAGAAAGATGTATTCTTCGATGTAGAAGTTTAGTTGGTTATTTTAGTTGATTGGGCATAGATAAATTATGGTTTTGACCTTGATAGTGAGAAAAGTACCCTTGCCTCAAACTCGATTTACTCTTTTTTCTTTCCCTTAACTTATCAGATGCATAAAGGATTTTTTTGTCTTAATTTGTGGTTGGAAACCCAACTTTATTGATTATTCTCCATGCATGATTTGATTTAAGCACATATATTGTTGAGTAAATGTCATGGAGAAGATATTTAGTTGTGATTGTATGGAGTATGAATTTTTTTGGAAGAGGTCATTCTTAGGGAAAACAATAGGAGGCCAGAATATAAACACTTGGATAGGTGGTTGAAGAAAGAAGACTGTTGGCGATGTACACAGTTGTAAGACCCTAGGTTTGAGTTATCTTTGACCAACAAAACCCTTCAGACACCGACCCTTTCGGTATCACCTACATGGGAAGATGAAGTCTCACCCAAGGTATCTATTGGGACTGCAAGAATCAGGTTTCTGAAGTGTTGAGGGAATGGGAGGTTATTATCCTATTCATTATTAATTATCTCTTTAGTGCGTGTTATTATGAAAGTTTTCTTCTTCAGTTACTTAGTAAATATTAGGTACATATTACCATTATATTCCAGATTATAACATAAACTCATCAATATAACAATCATAACTATTGCACCATGATTACACGTAAGACAAATATACTCTAATATGCATCCAAATATATTCCATAAACAATCACACAAAATACATTCAACACAACAATTAACGTGGTTCATATAAACTCTGGGCTATGTCCACAATGATTTGCTTCTTTATTATGCATTTGATAATTGCTTCAGGCTTGCACATTTTGCTTACAAAGATACATGATGGTTATATTTTCCTTCTCCTAGCCTAGTTGCTATGCAGTGCAATCCTTTCTCTCTCTCTGCATCATCTCCTTAGTTTTCAGACATAGACACTCATACAAAATAGACAAAAAAAGAACTTAACAGAACTCAACAACATAGAACAGAGAAGAACACCTATTCTCCTGACCCATTAAATATTTATACATGATTTTTAGGGCTCAAAACACTACTTTGTTCATCCCCAAAACCCTATTACAATACATGCTAACTTCAAGTTAACTTACTGTTATGGCTGCTTTCACTTGCTTTTCCATATGCATGTTGCTTTTTCACTCTGACTGTTGTTCTTCCTTATTTTTCATGTTCTTCTATCTTTGGAACGTCCAGTTGTCATCCTTCCTTTTCACCTGCTTTCTTCTCTACTTTATTCTTCTCTCTTCTTTATTCCTCTGTTTTATTCTTCTCTCTACTTTATTCCTCTTTCTACTTTATTCCCCTTTCTATGTATTGTCCTCTTAAATGCGCCTCACCTACGCACTCCCTAGTCTTCCTTGTTCTTCTGCACACTTATTCTACACTTATTATTTTTATCAAAATTGCATGCAAAACTACCTGTCCAACAGACCCCCAACACTCACCTGTGGCTAGTCCCAAGCCACTTAGGCATGTTTCCTACTCCTCCATGCCTCAATGAACTTTTGGGAGGCTTCCTTAGCTACCTCCACTTTTTTGAGTATCATTTCCTTTGTTTCTATGATCTCTTTGACCCCTTGCGTAATCAAGGCTGTAATTTTTTCCTCTGCTTCATGGGATTCATGTTTTACCTTCCCTGTACAATGGCCGATTCACCCATCACCCTCACCACTTATTCCTGTAGTGGTCCTAAATGCTGCTGAAGTATATTTTGTTGATCCCTCATTTTCTCCACTTCCACGTATGACTGTTTATGTGCCAAAATGGTTGTCATACATTCAACTGGTGGAAGTGTAGTTATTTTCTCTGAAGCTTGCTAGGCCTTTTCTTGTGCTTCTCTTAATCTGGACTCCACAACCTTCATCTTGAGATCCTCCACTAATGTTTTCCATAGTTTTGTTCTCTCCTCACAGAGTTTGGTGCACTCTTCCTCCACTCTCTTTATGTTGGCGACTATTGTCATCCCTATTCTTTCTCTTCCTTCTCTTACTTCTGGTGGCATGCCTAATGTAATCCAAAAATGTAGGTCATCAATGTGCACTCAGAATCCTTTGATGATTTCACTGATCTTCAATAC
Organism: Picea glauca; assembly: GCA_000966675.3. Lineage (NCBI taxonomy): Eukaryota > Viridiplantae > Streptophyta > Pinopsida > Pinales > Pinaceae > Picea > Picea glauca. Next base: position 25,115 of record JZKD02S1388168.1, read on the forward strand.
TTGTTCTTCCATAGTAGCTTCGACTACTATCGAGACTTCTGAAATTGCCTTGTATAATTTTTGGATGACCACTTGTGTTTTATGCACCATAATTTTGGCTTTGTCCTTTTCCTTCAGGTATTTATTTACCCTTTCCTCGACCTTGTACTTGTCTTTTGTTACTTCTTCCACTCTTCCTTCAAGTTCCATATTCTGCTAGAGCACAATGTCATATTTTTCCTGCAACTGAGCCCTTTGTCCATTATTTTTTTCATCTCCCATTGTGCTTGATCTCCTTGTCTCTTAATCTATTGCAATAGGCCTATTTGCAAGTATTGTAATATTTGTGTCGGCATCTTTGATACCACTATGTTCATATGTCCTAGTGCGTTCACCTGTTCTTGTAATTCAACTGTTTCTGTCTCAATTTGGATTGTTCCATGCCTGAATACTAACTGGGTTAAGACTGGATATGCAGTCTCTGCTTCCTCCCTCATAAGTGTGTACATTCCTCCCTCTATGTTGTTCTCTTTTGTTATGCTAGTTGCTTACAAGAGTTGATGGAGTGTTGCCAACATATACTACATCTTTTGATGTTGTTCTACTTGTTTCATGGTTTCTTCCTCCATGAATTCCTCCATGATGTCCTGTAACTGGTGGACGATTTGGTCTATATCATCTTTGGTCAAATTATAGACCGGGGTCGTCTTGTGTGCTTTGGTCTTCTTGTGCGCATGTCCTATTGGTTCCTTCCCATTATATTTTCATTTTACCCCTACTGTTGATGGGCCAGGTGTGTTCCTTGTGCCATTATGTTATCCATTTTCATGTCCTTCATCTGTTTCTTCATCCCCTTTTCCTTGTTCTTCTTCATCTTCCCGATGCCCCATTTTTTTCTGCTGTGATTTTCCACCCATTTTCCAAATCATTCACAATCAAGCATACATCCTATTTTTTCAATTTATAGTTGGTTGGAAACCACTGGAGCACAAGGTCCTTATTTTCCTGAACGTACATGGGGTGCATTCCATCTTTGAAGCGTGCAATATCCTTATAGGTGTCCACTGTCTCGATTGAAATTGACGGTGTATGGTCGATTATACCCTTGACCGTATCAAAGTATACAAAAAATGTAACATTATTATCCTATTTCCTCCTTTTGTTCGACGTATTCCATAAGTTGGCATTCTGTGAGGCCATAATCCCTCTACCAGATGTGCCCATGCACTGGTAATAGTCTAGTTCCTTCTATCTTATCAGTGCAATCAAAATCAAAATCTATGCATAGTGAAATTGTGTTCCTTTCTCTTGTGCCTCGATACAGTTTGTCAAAAATTGGCTTACTAAGAAGGTGTCCGAGTTCATTTGGACCCCTTTAGAGCATTTTTCTGCAGCTGCAATCACTATAGTTGGTACTCCATCTTTACAAAATTTGCACAACAACTTGCAGGACAACACTTGCATCACAAATCGAACATTATCATCATTGATGTACACAACATCCAATCCAAACTTACCCTTGAAAGTGTGGAAATTCTCCTTCATTGATTATGATAGGGCTCTCTCCCCTACCTTGTTGAATAAAGTGGTCGGATCCTCCCCGACTTTTGGTAGCCTTGTGATCCACACAATTAATGCATTATAAATTGATTCTGGTGGGTCAACCCACAATGTCCCCAGATGGACACAACTGAACAGTCACTTAACGTAAGATTTAATTTCCAAGCTACGTCCAAAGTGTGGAATCTCCATCAGGTTCATTATTCTCTACTTCTCTAGTCCTATTTCCCAAACATGTGTTTCCAACATTATCTCTCCTATGCCCAATATGCTCTTATCACACAAGTAATTTTCCTTGGCTACCTCGAGAAAATTTTGCTCGTCTATTATATCATTGTATACAAATTTGAGGGAGACAACCTTGTTGAACATGTCGCCTTCTATTCTTACACCTAGTGGGACTGGTGATGTTGCCAATGGGTATTTCCCATCTGTTGGTACTTTGACTTGCGACGCATTATCTTTCCTCGATGGGATATAATCCATCTAGAAACTTGATTATGGAACTGAAGTTGGCGCTCTAGGTATTTCCTCTACCTTTGGTGTAACTATTGGTCATTTTGACTGATTTCACGTCACTGTTGATGGTGCTCCAACTTTTCGTGGGGCCATTGTCTCACGTGATAGGTTCCTTTACTTTATTTCTGGTTGCTCTGTTGTGGTTGTAGTTTGATTCTGGGTTTCTTGGGTTTGCTCTCACTTTCATGCATCTCTTAGTAACAATGATTCCAACTTAGAAACCCTCCAATGCCTTTCTAATTTCTTGCCAATTGTTCATGTATCTTCACACATTAATTGACTTGTCCAATCCGAAAATGTGGTTGATGAATGCTTAAATAAATGTGGCTTTATTACTAAAGCCACCATGTGATATTTTCCTTGTACTGCCAATTTGTCATGATTTCTGACTACTTTTACCATTTAATATATACGTCGTATTTGTGACCTGTCATTACCAATTTGTCATCGTCATTTCCTTGCTTTAATTCCTTTTAACGGTCTTATCGTTGTCAAACTGTGCAACTATTCTTTATTTTGCATCTGTTTGGTTCACGTTCTTTTTCTTCTGTGTTTTATTTCCTTAATTGGTGCAGTTCTATCCTAATGCACGATAATGTTTCCTTCTATGCATCTTCTTATGCCTTGTACTCTATAATCTTTTTGTTTTTTCTATATCTAATTTTTGTTTGATTTTTTTCCTTTTTTCTACTTTTTATTTATTTTTCTATGTTTTTCCTCCCTACTATAGTACAATTACTATGATACATGTGTTCTAGCACAACCTAGATTATTGTGCAGATTGTCGATAATATTTAGAGAGTTTCAACCAAATTCCATTCACCATTCCTCCAAGGACTTCTCCATTCAAGGTTTATAACTACGTAACACGTATTTGTTACATGTTGAATCACATATGGTCCTAACCAGTGCATTCTAAACTTTCTTGGATGCTGCATAAACTTACTGTTATAGAGTAATACTAAGTCTCCCACTTGGAACTTCTTATGTTTAATGTGTCTACCATTCCACGCCTTTTCTCTTTCCTTTTAAAATTGTTGATGGAAACCTGTGATAAATCGATCTTCCTCAAGTTGTACCAACTATGAAAATATCTCCTCTACTACTCGCGAGTCCAAAAGATCAGTGTTCGTTGGAATGTGCAGAGTAGGTAAATAAACTCCATTGACATCACTACTTCTTTCCCATGGACCAACATGAAAGGTGTCTGTCCTTTCAAATTTTTACTTGTGGTCATGTAAGCCCATAACACTACAAGAAATCTTAAGTACCAATCATCTTTCCATACGATGCAATTTTTTGTCACAGCATTCTCCAAGATTTTATTGAAAGCTTCCACTGTCCCATTGGTCTGAGGATGATATAATGTACTCTCCTGATAATGAATTTGAAACTCCTCGGTCAATGTTGTAATTTTCTTATTTAGAAAGTGTGTTCCTTGATCACTAAGTAATATGCGCATAAATCCAAATCGTGTGACTACATTCTCAAACAAAAATATCACAGTTGTCTCCACGTTGAAATATGTGACTGATGTTTCTTCAACCCATCTTGTCAAATACTTTGTCGATGTGATTATGTACCTTCCTCTTGATCTTCATGCTTGTGGGTTGGTTGGCCCCCCAAAGTCTATGGACCATTTATCAAATGATTGCAAGGTAAGCTATGGATTTAAAGGAATTTCATCCCTCCTAGATGGCTTCCCTACTCTTTGACATACATCGCATGAATGAAAATATTCCTTGGCATATTTGTGAAATGTGGGCCACTAGAGCCCTACGCTCAAGATATTTTACACAGTTTCTTTACCTGTATAATTTCCTCCTGCAATCTCGTCATGTGCTTCTGCGAGTATCATCGGTCTTTCATGTTCCAACACACATTGTCTCGATATGTCATCTACGCCCAACTTGTATAAATTCCCTGCAATCAACTGATAATATGCTTCTTTTACTACCAATTGTTTTTTTTTCTGTGCAAATGTCATCTCCGATGGGGCCATTCTAATACTTAGAAATTGTATGAGTTCTGAGAATTAATAATCAACCATTTTGAATGCAAATAACTGTGTGTCTGGGAAATTTTCATCTAAATTTCCTACATCTTCTCCTGATAGTATGCACAATAGATGATTTGGTCTTGCATTCAACTTCCCTGGTTTCATCACAACCTCAAAATCATATTTATGAAACAACAATAGCCATCTGCATATTCTCCCATGCAACATTGGATGGTTCACTAAGTACTTTAGTGCATAATGGGTTATATACATCTTAAAGTTGTTGGAAGATTGGTTGTTGTCATTGATGTCAACCCTAGTCATGGGTTTTGGACCACAAGATTGATGAAGTTATTTGGACATGAAGGAAAATGCACATGTAGATACAACACCCATGGATGGATAGTATACATCATGCTATTTCTGGTGGTATGTGGCACGTCATGTGGATCCTCATGGTTGAGGAGAAATGAATTTTTGAAGATGACAAAATGAATTGTACATGTAGGCCCTGAAGACAATTAAAGAAAAGAATTACAAAATAAGAAAGTGTCAGGTCGGCCCTAATGTTAAAAGGAAGTGACATAAATGGTATAAATAAAC
>JZKD02S1388168.1:36136-49713 GCA_000966675.3 Picea glauca
AATGAGGTTGAAATCATAACATGTACCTTTAAAATTAATCAAGTGTTGCTCTGCATCTTCTGAAGCATCCCCAAAAAATGTAGAAAAATTTTCAATAGGAATATTGGGAATTTGAAAGTCTATTTTTGGTAGATTTAAAGGGGTATTATGAAATCACCTCCTTTTAGTATTTCTCCCTTTTGTCAAATCTTGCAAATCCATTGATGGGCCTGATGAAGAATATAAAGAAGCATTATGAAATGAATGAAACCCTTCATTTTGAAGTTTTTCAATGGAGTTTCTAGGGAGTTCATTCTCCCGAATCTTTGGTGCTTCTCGTTTCCTTTTGAAATCACAAAAAAGGTGAGCCATTCTTAAAATAAGCAACAATTTTCTTGAATCTTCTTCTTGAAAATTTGAGCCATGGAGATTTATGGTTCCTCAAATGTCTTGAAAATAAATCGTTCCCCAATATGGCTGCCAAAAATGTTGATGCTTGAATCCGTTAGGACCGAAACGACAACCTCACAAGGATGTAAATCCCCCTGCATTTTTATAGAGGTGGTACTCCTCTTTAGATTTTCTTGGGACTTTGGGTTTTCGGAATATGGGACTTGACAGAAGTCCATCATGGTAATTAAATAAACATAAATATTGAGAGAAAATAAAAGAAAAATGTTATTTGTTTTATTTTTAAAGAAAGTTCTTGAGAAAGGACTAGGAATCACACACTCCACACATTTAAAGAAAATACGCAAAATTTCCTCACATCTATCATAGTTTAAGATAAATATTTTTTATCACATAAAATAAAAAGAAGATGATCTACATGCATATGAGAACTTTAACAGAGTGGACACATGGAAAACTCAAATAAAGATAATGATAGATCAAACTCAAATAATTTATATTCTGAAAACAGGGTTACAAAGCACAGTTGATATTGTTCCCAAAGTAGTTCTCTTAAAATTTCTAAAAAATGTATAGTCTGTTACATATTCTTTGAAATTGTAAATGTGTTTGTCTTAAATACTATGATTGGGGCTCCCGCGGACCATAAAGAAAATAAATACAAGAAATAATCTCTTAGAAGGAAGATAGTGGGTGGTAGAAGGATCAACAAGACCTGGTAAGAAGAAAAAAGGAGTTATTAGTCTTCGGTTAAACCTTTCTAGTGAAAGAGGTGGAATAACTAGATGAAGAACTTGATAAAGAAAAAAGAAGGATATGATCAGCATAAACTTACGATGATGGTCTCTCGTCATTTTCACTTTCTTGTTGTTGTCCTTCTATTGTCTTCATTGACGGTTACAGGAACCGTGTCAACTGTTTCTTTCCCTTTTTAATAATTTTTTTTTAAATAAACTTTTATTTTCACAATTTAATTAATTTTTCATTAGAATAGGATGGATGTAATTTAATTTTATGAAAGTGAAAACCAAATTTTAAACCATGTAAACCACTTCTAATGTTCTCTTCATCTTCTTATCTTTCCAATCATATAAAAGTTTTCCAAATCCATCGCCTGGATCTCAAGATATAAGCTTGTGAAGTTGAGTTGTCATGCAAGCCCATTAAAAAGTGCATCTGAATGATATTTTAATTTTTGAGAAAAATTTATCAACTTTCATCACTTGAAACCTATACCAACATCTTCTACGTTGAAATATCTTTCCAACAGTATAAATGTTTCTGCAAACGGAGGTCTGGAGATAAAGATATAGCCTTTGTAAGATCCTGACTCAGCCACCGTTGATCAAGTTTGATTGGTAAATGTGAACCCTTGAATTAATTTCAACCTCCTTTGTTGAATTTTGACTTTTCTTCATTATTCTTATCCCACATGTATGAGAACAAAAGTGTCTTAGTGGTATATAATGTTAAGTGTAACATACACTTGAAAAGAAATAAAGAAGAGAGGAGACTATGGAGTTTGGAGGACTCGACCCTTGGAAAATTGTTGAATATAGTAATAATTTTTCATGCCCAATCAACCACCAATATGCCCTGTCAACTATGATGAGTCACCCAACCAAATTTTGACACATGTCATCACTCGGTAGGCCAACGATCTTTCAATAATAATCTTCCATATGTCATCCAATAAAATCACGCCATGTGTCACCTTTTGTATGTTTCCACATGTCTCCATCAATTGGTTTCCATGTGGCACAATCCATCTAACTACCACATGGATATATCTCATTGGTTAATAAAGTGCCATGTGTCACTTGGAGATGTTCCTCATAGAACTTAGGATAATAAAAATATTATTAAAATAATATGGAGGGTTCACGGGTTTATGTGAATGCAGAGGTAGGCGAGGAAATCACCGTGGACCCGCGGTAATACATAGTAAGGAATGCGTGTGAAAAATTCTAAGTGTAGGTGAAGTGGAGAGGAGAGGTAAATAGTTGTAAAATATTCTAAGTCTTGAGAATCATTTGGGTGGACTTTCAAATAAATATTATATTACCAACCTGAGAACCCGCAAACCCGTGAACTCACAGTAACTCATGTATTTGGCTAAGTGTTGGAGAAATTACATAGTGACGCAACACCCCTACCTCAATAGACTTTGCCTGACCTCTCGGTCTTGGATATTTATATTTCCCTTAGCCGGAATGGCTCTTCGATTCCCATTTGAAATATTCAACTCATTTAACCACAGGTCTTTCTAGGGTTTACGCCTACACGATCAAGCACAAGGTGTGAACCTCCACTCCACATGACCAACTGACGTGACCATGACCTTTACCCTAAAAGGCATTTCAGGTTTCGTGACTTCGTGATTTATGTTGTTGAGATCCTCTGAATCCTTTGACTCCCGAAATGGGCTAACGAATATTTAACTAGCTCCTCCCTTATGCTTCAATCATGTGACCTCAGTCACGTCCTAGGGTCCACCTCCAAGCACGTCGATATTTCAAGACTCGTGAGTTCACGATGCAACCTCTTCTTCCTTTCCCGAAGTCCAAAATTCTGACTTCTTCTCCCTTTCCCAAAGTCTGAACTCTCGACTTCTTCTCCTCAGATCGATGAACCTAAGCTTCCCACGATCTCACATTCCAAATTGTATTAGAATTTTGCGTATCGGGATTTCGTAACTCAAGACCTCCAAGTCGCGACCTTATCCACACTCTGACTCCCGAAGTGCCAAAATCCGAAATCACAAGATCAACGACTCTCATTGATATAGATATAACAACAACTATTCCTCCTGAGCTTATGAGTGTTGACAAACATTCAGCCTTAACTTCTTCGTTGATCCACTGGATCTAACGGTCCACAGAAAATCGGTAGTTATCCCTCTGAGAATTTCAACCGTCCATTCAATTTCTCAATGCTCTTGACCAAATAACTCGGTGCCTCCCTCTGAACTTGATTTCTATGAGGTGAATTCAACCCTCATCTTCCATTCGAACGCTTCGAAGTCTATATCCCTCCCGAGCTTGGTTCTTGCTGCAAACTCAAGGATTATAGGGAATTCTACCCGCACTCCTTGTGGCTTCACAATAATCTCTGATTATTTGAAATTCTCAGTTCTGCGCACTCCTTGCGACATTAGCTCTTCAACCACTCACTGGGTTGGAAAATTCTAAGACTTCAACTCGCCTGTGCACACCTTGCATGGTTCTGTGCTATACTTTCACTTCTGTTGTATGAGAACAACTATATCTCTCCTGATCTTTTCTCAGGTAAAAATTAGAATCTTGTCAATGCACTCCTTGCGGGAATTCTTAGGATGAGAAACAATCAAAACTCATACTCTCCCTCTCACAGACTTCATAAATTCAACATGAAATCATACATACACACAACATTGAAACGAATGCATAACATAGCATATAAGAAAACTGTAAATATACCATTCAATAGATGTAAACATAATTCATCACAACACCATGAGATTGAGTCAAAGCATTTTTATATTAACTCAAGTGATTTTGTACATGGGTTCTATAGAATCAACTATCTGCTTATACAAATTCTATAATCTATGTTCTTCTCTACTCTCTTTCTATCTTTCTCTACAGCTCTTGCTCTTACAATGAGAATAATGAATACATTACAATACATACTAGGGAGATTTCTAGAGGTTTCCCTCCTACAACTCTAGCTATCTAATCGAATTAAACTCTACATCTACTTTAAATTTATTACATTAATTACCTCCAACAAAAAGATGAGAGAAGCTTCTCAAGATCTACGTTACAATCTCCAAGCCATAAAAGAAAAAATATATTTTCCAGATATTACATTAATGTTTCATCCTTTCAAATTCAAAACATCCTCAAAACGTGCGTTGGTGCATATCCAGTTGTCCTTCTGCTTTTGCGCTTTCTTTGCTGGCAATACTCCTGCATCATACTCCTCTGGCTGAAAAATTCATGAGCTCCTACACCGTTTGTCCATGTTTATGGATCTTCACTTCTCTTTCCCAATTGGCATCCTCAATCGAGTGTCCCTTCCACTTTATCAAGTATTCAAAATACATCTTTCTCCGGGTCTTCTTGCTAACTCTTTGATCAATGATCTTTTCCATCTGCGGATTTTTAGGTACATGCAACTATTTGACCCATTGAACTTCTTGTTGATTCTCTTCCCCATCTGCTTCATCTTTTCTTTAAGGATACATATCTTCTATGTTGAATATGGGTGATATTCCCACATCATCTGACAGTTCTATATCATAAGCATTTGCCTCAAATTTTCTCAGAATCTTACACAGTACTATCTTTTTCATTTTCAACTTATTATACATTCCCCTTGGGAATATTTCCTTTATTACTTTAAGGATACATATCTTCTATGTTGAATATGGGTGATATTCCCACATCATCTGACAATTCTATATCATAATCATTTGCCTCAAATTTTCTCAGAATCTTACACAGTCCTATCTTTTTCATTTTCAACTTATTATACGTTCCCCTTGGGAATATTTCCTTTCTTAGATGCGCTAAGACTAAGTCTCCCACTTCGAACTGAAGCTCTCTTCAGTCCTGATCTGATCTGTGCTTGTATTCCTGGTTGGAACACTGCAACCACTCTTTAATCTTACTGTGGAGCTCTTAGATATCTACTACAAAATATTTTGCTCCAACACTTTTGAGCTCATTCTGCTCTAAGTTTCTCAACTCAGATATGCTTCTTGGATGCATTCCATACATTATCTAGAATGGGCTATGTCCTATGCTCTGGTTAGGTTAGTCATTATATGAAAATTATGCTTGCAGCAGAATCTAATCCCACTAACTGTGATGTTTAGCTACTAAAATCCTCAATAAGTCCCCTAAACTTCTATTTACTATCTCAGTATGTCCATCCATCTGAGGGTGATATGTTGAGCTAAAAGATAATTCTGTCCACAACATCTTCCATAGTGTCCTCCAGAAATGACCAACAAATTTGGTATTTTGATCTGAAACAATACTCTTGGGTAAACCATGAAGTCGAACAACTTCTTTGAAAAACAGGTTTGCAATGTGTGTTGCATCACTAGTTTTATGACATGGAATAAAATGTGCCATTTTTTAGAATATGTCGACTACCAAAAATATGGAATCACAACTCCTTTGTGTCCTCGGCAATCCTAACACAAAATCCATGCTTACCACGTCCCACGGCCTCTCTGACACTGGAAATGGTTGGTACAATCATGTATTTTGTCTTTTCCCCTTTGCATGCTGGCAAATTCTACATCTGTTGACAAAATTCTTGATATTTGTCCTCATTCCTGGCCAATAATATAAGTTGTTCAATTGTGCAAATGTCTTATCATGGCCGAAATGCCCAGCCAATCCTTCACTATGTTTTTCCTTTAGAAGATTCTCTCTCATAGAACTCTTCAGGATACACAACTGATTTCTTTTGAATAATAATCCATCCTAGATTAAGTATTCAATCCATTGGCTTATGTCTCTTAGAATATGATTTTCACATGCCTCATAAGCATCCCTGAAATCTGAATCATCTCTGTACATATCCTTAAGGATATCAAAACCTAAGGTCTTCACACGAAACTCCTTCAGAATCAAACATTTCCTGCTCAATGCATCAACAACCTTGTTATCAGTTCCAGAAATGTTCTTTATAACAAAAGTAAAGTTTTGCATAAATTCAACCCATTTTTCATGTTTCTGGTTCAATTTTTCCTGTCTAGTTATGAATTGTAAAGCATGGTTGTCATTGTACAAAACGAACTCCTTTGGAATCAAGTAATGCCTCCATTTCTTCAGCTCCTGTATGATTGCATAAAACTCTTTATCATATGTGGAATATTTCATCTTGGCATCATTCAGCTTCTCACTGAAGTATGCAACTGGCCTATTGTCTTGACTTAAGACTGCTCCAATCACAAATCCACTTGCGTCACATCTAACTTGAAATGTCTTACTAAAATATGGCAAAACCAAAACTTGTTGTCCAGTTATATTCTCCTTCAACAACTTGAAACTTTTATCTGCTTCCTCTGTCCAATGAAAAGATTTATGTCTTTTCTTGACTGTGTCTATCATTGGTGCAGAAATTCCACTAAAATTTCTGATGAACTTCCTGTAAAAACTGGCTAGTCCATGGAAGCTTCTGACTTCAAAGATATCCCGTAGTGAAAACCAATATTTTATTGCTTTTACCTTCTCAGGATCCATCTTCAACTCATTCTAAGAGATCACGAACCCCAAATAAACAAGCTCTTTCTTCATGAAAGATGACTTATTCAGATTTATCAACAACTTCTCTCGCTGCAACCTCCTCATCACTAGAGTTAAATGTCTCAAATGTTCCTCCTCAATCTTACTGAATATTAGTATATCATCAAGATACACAATTACAAACTTTCCAATGAAATCTTTCAAGACTTCGTTCATCAATCTCATAAAAGTACTTGGCGCATTCGTCAAACCAAATGGCATGACAAGCCATTCATACAACCCTTCATTTGTCTTGAATGTTGTCTTCCATTCATCACCTTCCCTCATTCTAATCTGATGATATCCACTTTTCAAATCAATTTTTGAAAAAAAATTTGCTCCACTCAAGCAATCCATCAAGTCATTCATCCTAGGTAAAGGAAATCTATACCTGATGGTGATTTTGTTTATATCCCTCGAGTCTGTACACATTCTCCATCCACCATCCTTATTTGGACATAACACTGTTGGTACAATGCATGGAATGAAGCTTTCTCTGATCAACCCTTTATCCATCAAACCTTGGAATTTTACCTCTACCCTTTTGACCTTGATTTTGGGAGAATTTACTTCATCCTTTGAAGTAATTTGATAAGAATCTTCCACATTTCTAATCGTCACCATGCTCATCTCATCTTGAATTTCATATCTCAATCCATTCATGTATCTGGCGACTTTTTCATCATCACTCTCATGACGACTTGCCTGATGTTGAGTCTGTAAAACTCCTCAGTGTATTCCTTCACTGTCATCCCCTTCTATCTCAAATTATTCATTCTTCAAAACAAATTAATTTGGTATTCTCTAGGTATAAACTTGGATTTCATCTTTGCTACCATCCTATCCCATATTTTGATTCTTTATTTGACTTTGCAATGCCTGTCAGCCTGCAGTTCATCCCACCACAGTGTTGCATGCCCTTTTAGTCTAGTGACAACATGTTTAAATTTCTTATCTTCTTAGATATCCTCGTAGTCAAAGTATTTATCCAGAGATCTAAACCAATATAGCAGCTCTTCAACGTCTAATTTGGCTTCATACATAGGGATGTCCATTTTTTCTCTGGCACCTATTATTGCAACAACTTTGAATAGACATTCCTCTACAACATATTCGGCTACAACTTCTTCTTCGGCTCCAACCCCATTTTCACTTTTGGCCTCACTAACATCTCCAGTATCAGTTGTTCATCTTTGTGATGTCTCCATAGCATCCAATCGAGCATGAAGTTCTCACATTTCCCTTTCCACGACTAGATCGGGCATGGGTCTATCTTGACATATTCTTGGCGACATTGTTTAAATCTATTCCATGTGGAATTTAAATCACAACTGTCCTCTTTCTTCCCACTACAGAAAACAAAAATTGTTAGCTTATCTTTGATACCACCTGACGCAACACCCCTACCTTAGTAGGCTCTACATGACCTCCCAGTCTTGTATCTTTCTATTTCCCTGAGCTAGAATGGCTCTTCGATTCCCAGCTGAAATCTTCAACTCATTTAACCACAGGTCCTTCTAGGTTTTACGCCTATGCGATCAAGCACAAGGCCCGAACCTCCACTCCACATGACCAACTAATGTGACCACGACCTTTACCCGAAAAGGCATTTCGGGTTTTGCGACTTTGCGATTTATGTTTTTGAGCTCCTATGACTCCTTTGACTCACAAAACCCCAAAATGGGCTAACGGATTTTTAACTAGCTCCTCCCTTATGCTTCAACCATGTGACCTCAGTCACATCCTGGGGTTCACCTCCGAGCGTGTCGGGATTTCACGACTCATGAGTTCACAATGAAACCTCTTATCCCTTTCCCGAAGTCTGAAATCACGACTTCTTCTCCTCAGATCGACATCCCTAAGCTTCCCATGATATGATGATCCAAATTGTATCAGAATTTCGCGTATTGGGATTTCGTAACTCAAGACCTCCAAGTCACAACCTTCTCCACACTCCGACTCCCGAAGTGACAAAATCCGAAATCACAAGATCAACAATTCTCGTTGATACAGATCTAATGACGAATATTCCTCCTGACCTTATGAGTGTTGTCAGACACTCAGCCTTAACTTCTCCATTAATCCACTGGATCTAACGGTCCACGAAAAATTGGTAGTTCTCCCTCTGAGAATTTCAACTATCCATTCAATTTCTCGATGCTCCTGAACAAATAACTCGGTGCCTCCCTCTAAACTTGATTTCTACAAGGTGAATTCAACCCTTGTATTCCCTTCGAACACTTCAAAGTCTCTATCCCTCCTAGGCTTGGTTCTTGCTGCAAACTCAAGGATTCTAGGGAATTCTGCCTGCACTCCTTGTGGCTTCACGATAATCTCTGATTATCTGAACTTCTCAGTTTTGTGCACTCCTTGCGCCAGTATCTCTTAAACCACTCACTGGGTTGGAAAAGTCTAATACTTCAACTTGCCTGTGCACACCTTGCATGACTCTATGCTATACTTTTACTTCTACTAGTATGAGAACAATGATATCTCTCCTAATATTTTCTGAGGTAAAACTCAGAATCTTGTCAATGCACTCCTTGTGGACCCTTGTTGCACTCCTTGCAGGAATTCTCAGGACAAGAAACAATTGAAACTCATACTCTCCCTCTCACAGACTTCATACATTCAACATGAAATCATACATACACACAACATTGAAACAAATGCATAACAGAGCATATAAGAAAACTATAAACATACCATTCAATAGATGTAAACTTAATTCATCACAACACCATGAGATTGAGTCAAAGAATTCTTATATTAACTCAAGTGATTTTGTACATGGGTTCTATAGCATCAACTATCTACTTATACAACTTCTATAATCTCTTTTATTCTCTACTCTCTTTCTCTCTTGCTCTACAACTCTTGCTCTTACAATGAGAATAATGAATACATTACAATACATACTAGGGAGCTTTCTAGAGGTTTCCCTCCTAGAGCTCTAGCTATCTAATCGAATTAAAGTCTACATCTACTTTAAATTTATTACATTAATTGCCTCCAACAAACATATGAGAGCAACTGCTCAAGATCTGTGTTACAATCTCCAAGCCATAAAAGAAAAAATATATTTTCCAAATATTACATTAATGTTTCATCCTTTCAAATTCAAAACATCCTCAAAATGTGCGTTGGTGCATATCCAACTGTCCTTTCGCTTTTGTGCTTGCTTTGCTGGCAATGATCCTACATCAGATAGTAAAGAGTAGTAAAAAGAGTCATGTGCATTATGAAGGTGACGGAAGTCAAAGTGCATTATGAGGGCAGCGAAGATAAAACATACTCTTAGGAAATATCACCAACCCGCAAACCCGCGGTAAGCCATAGTAAATAAGACTAAGTCTGGAAAGTATATAATGGGTCATGTGAAATATGGAAATAAATATGGAAAATATGAAAAATGAAAAGAAATATGAAAAATATGGAAAAATGGAAAAATGGGATAATGAAAATGGAAATGGAAAGGAAAATAAAAGAAATGGGAAAATAAAGAAAAAGTGAAAGGAATGTGAACGTGGAAAGGAATAAGGAAAAATGGCTAAGTGTGGAAAATGGTAAGGGGAATATGAAAATAATGAGACAATGGGAAAAATGACTAAGTATAAAATGAGAGAATGAATAGAGGTGAAGGGAAAGGATAGGAGAGAACATGTCACTTAGAACATTTTTCATATGTCTTCTTATAATACCTCTATTGGACTTCTAGACAGAAGTATGCGTATCTTGGTCATGGAGACTCCAATTTTGATTATGTGAAATGCATGGAGAATTCAATACCGAGGGATATGAAATGAACATATAATAGTTCAAAAATATTCATCTTCCAATATCATTTTTTTTTATTATTCCAGGAGCGGGAACATATAGGTGACCAAATTTTGGTTAACAATAAATTTCTCTTGTATACTTTTGCGTTATATTTTCTAATTCATTACCAAATCTCTCTTAAATTATCATTCTACACTATGACCACTCTTTCGTTCCCTCTTTATGTGCATCCCACCATCTGGATAGAGTCACTTTTACGACAACATCTAGTTCTAACAACCTTTGTTTCTCAAGTACCTGCAACTCAAACACTATTAAGAACAAGCTTATATCAATCCAACCATCATACATGGGTGGATCACATAGCTATGTTCCTATCCAACGCAAGGATCGAGTCATTCATGCACATCATCTAATTGAAACTTCATTCATTCTCTGCTGCTAATTATCTAGATCACTTCCCTTTTAGTCTAATGCACACAAACTAATGCTTCTCCAACTCAGCGCACCATCTGTAGTAGGGTTAACATAATCACCCATCCATGCAGTCATGTTATACAAGTTGTCAATGTCATTTCCTATTGTTGTTTCTATGTACCTGTTTCCTTCCGTTGGATCCAATGGTGTAGTAACCTTCATCTCTAAGACTTCAAATATCATTTACCTCCTCTTTATATTAATGATTTATTTATTATCAAAGGTACACTCCAATCCCATAAATGTTGGATATGGTTGACTACCATCCATGATCTCAATCACTTAAAATTATGTTGTGTTGCACACCCCATCTATGTTCACAGGTACTCCTGTCAATCGACCAATTGGTACTATCTTGTGCTAATCTATGAGCCTTAATTGAACAGGAGACTAGACCAACTTGGGTTTACCCATCATCTCCTAGGTTTTTTTAGGTAATACATTACATAAGACCCCAAGTCCAAGATAACATTATCCATATCATATTCTCCAATCTGTGCATTGAATCTAAATTCTCCATTGGTCCTCTTTCGGTGCAGTACTTGATTCACCACCCTATGGGCAATAGGAGTTTCTCTTTATTACATGTATTGATCAATCATTTCATATAATGAATTCAACATAGTTTCATCTTTCAGCAATTGTACACATTGTCAGTGATTCTCTTAGAGTACTTACCTTCCCAGTTGGCTTCTCTAGGCCAACATGATCTCCGACATGAGGCGTATATGATGTTGATGCTCCCCAATCCTATCCAATTATCTCTTTTATTTCATTCTGATATGTCACATTTTCTTGTTGAGGATCAAATGTTAGCATAGGCCCTACTAAATTACATACCCATTGTTCAGTCTCCTTCCCTCCATTTGTCACATCAACCCCTGGTCTAGCTCCTCCCTGGGTAACAACTGTTATTCTAGGTCCTTCATTATATATTTCGGTCGATATCTTCTACACATTTTAATTTGAATTATGGTTATGATTCTCTCTTGCTTGCAATGTTGCAACTAGATGAGGGAAATCCTCTGTTGAATGGCCTAGTGATCTATAGTATGTGCACGTTGTGCACGAATTTGGGAAGTTACAGAATAAACGTCCTAGTTGATTGTAATTATAACATGTGATCGACCCTCTTCCTCCTCTGCCAAAATTTCCTCTACCTCGACCTCTAGCAAAATTTCCTCTATTCCTGGGATTGTGGCCTCTCTAATTATTATATTGTTGACCACCGTCGTTTGTTGCAACATTCTCCTCCTAAATTCTATACATGTTTGAAGTATGATCCCTCATCAAATCGAATGTGAGGCAATCCTTCTCTTCATGTCCAACTGACTTGTAGTAATGGACACTCCATTGGATGATGTCCCCATTTCTTACATATCTCACATTAACCCCCTCCTGGTAATGGATTCAACACTCCAGTCGCCAAATATTGTGCGAATGCTGGAATTCATCCTTGTGATGGCCTTCAGTGCTACATTTGGTACACCATACTTGTTCTCTTTTCTCCTTCCCTTTTGTAAGTTATGTCTGTTGAATTGTTAATGAATCCAACTTCATATGAACCTGTGCCATGCCTCCACTATCTCCTACAGGCAATGAATCCAATTTCATTGCAATTTCTAGAGCCTCGAGTTGGGACACAACCTTCTGTTGAATCAAGGGCCTACGAATATGTGGTAGAAGCCTAATAAACCATTCTCGATTTTGTTGATCAGAGATCTAGAAATTTAGTCTACCCATTATATCCTTGAACCTTTGATCAAAATTGTAGACTAATTCAGTCTGTACCTATTTAATCTCCTTTAGTTCTGTGATTTACCATGACTCATAATTTGGCTTCTTAAAATCTTTTATTAGTGTTTTCCTTATCTTTTCCAATGTATTGGCATGTCCTGTAGGTGTGGTACTCTAAAAATTCATGTACCAGACTAGGACACAACATCTAAATGTTGTCTCCAACTACGCAATCTTCACAGCCTCATCCTGGACATTCTTAGCAACCCAAATTGTCTCGTAGACAAAAAAATGTTGTTCTGGGTCCTTTGACCCCACTCCCTAGAACTTAGGAAGTGTGAGGGTGTTATCTATGCTTGCCATATTTCTTTGTGTAGTCCCTCCTCTTGGTGATGATGGTTGACTCTGAATCTACGCACTACTTCCACTGCTTTGATTTCTACTACTCGGTCCTCCCTTGCTAACTATAAGTGCTTTTGATAAATCTTCAACTGTTATTCCTGATTGTGGTGATGCACATGGGGTCATGAATTTGACACATGATATGTTATGAGTAGGAATCCATGGTTATTATACTATAGGTATGGACTGGAACTCCTCTTATTCTCCTCTTATGTGTAGTATCTCTATGATTTTTACCATTGCGCAATGTCCTCTCTCCTCTGGCTCACTGGGAGAATCTCCTTTCTCATCCCCAGTATTTCACCTCTTCTACCTCCTTCCTCTGCACAACTCCCAAAAATTATCTTATTCCTATGGTATACCTTCTCCAAATCTCTGCATTCTCAGTCCCTCCCTCCTTTCTTTGTCACTTTCTTCATTCTCTCATGTCCTCAGACTTGTTCGACAACACAGGTATTCCAACAGAGGACGAACACCTTCAGTAACCACTCACATAACCAGATCAAA
>JZKD02S1388168.1:75090-89829 GCA_000966675.3 Picea glauca
CTCTTTTTGAGCCTGGAGATTCCTGCATCGAGTGCAGTCGAGTCCTTCTGCATAGAGTGCGTCGAAGAGGTCTCACAGTTAGACTCTTGCTTGCATCAACGCGGAGGCATTGGAATGAAACCCCATTCATGGGTGTGATTATCCCCTGGGTGTTGATGGGATTTTGTCTCTGCATCCTGATTCTAAGCTATGTCCTTCTTTCATATGTTGTATACTTGATTTTGTGGAAGGGTAAAGAACTAGGTGCATGAAAATTAGAATTCAGTTGTTTCTCAAGCCAGTCAAGAAGTTCTGTGGGGTGCAGTCGGGTTGAGTCTGGGATGATGCAGTCACAGGGTAGCTTGAAGAGAAAGTGATCAGTTACGGTGACCATAGCAGGAAGGAATATTACAGAAGAATAAGACCTCAGAGAACTCCTTAGAGTGCGAGCGAAATCGAGGCGGAGTACAAAGGAAAGAAAAAGGGAGAGACTGGCCCATTGAGCCGGAAGTCGGGAGGACGGATTGTTTAAGTCCGACAAATTTTATTTCTTTATCAGGGACTCATAGGTCGTTGACGGAACACGCGACTTCGGGCCTCGCGACCTCGGGATACTGGGTCTCCGGAGGGGGAAGACTAACGGTCGAGGCGCAAAGTCACGAGAAGGTGAGATCGCTGGATCGGCATCTCGGGATTTCGGAGTCCAGGTGTGGGAGGACAAATTCTCTAAGTGGCGAGAAGCGAAGGAGGAGTCAACGTTGACTTTCCTCGGTCTCGGGAATCCTGGAAAGAGACATTCGACGTCGGGACTTGCGGGAGGCGAGACTCCGATTCTCTTCCCCAGGCAAGTTATAAAGGGGAAGCGTGTGTCAGAGAGACTGTGGGTTGTGAACCCCCGATAAGGGAGGGAAGAGTGTCAACTCTTCGGGCCACGAATTTGGGAAGGTCCTGATGGGGCGACCGTGCTCGCTGAGGGGCAGGTCGGCGATCAATATCCCTAAAATAAATCCTGATTAGTTATGACATGATATTTTGTAAATAAATTTATAAATACTTCTCATTTCGAAGTATGAAGGGTTGGGACTTGTTTGAAGGATAAGACTAGTATTGTAAAGTATCCCACAAAGACAACTTTGATCATATTTTCCAGTAATACAGTGCAATCATTATAGGATGCTTGTGTCAACTTTATTGGTGAAGTGCATTTTTCCTGTTAATTTGTTTTCTTCTGTTATCACTATTGTTTCCTAAATTCTGAATTATTCTAAGAAGATAAAGGAAATAATTTGTTTAAATGTACACTCTGTCTCTAGATTAAGAATATTTTTTGTTTTTTCCAGTTAAGATTAAAATCAGAATTCTTAATTGCTCTATTTTTTATTGGATTTCTAGACCTTTTCATCTCCTCCATACCTTAAATCTTTGAGGATCCAGTGAATTTTCCTATTTTCCCCTACAATATTAGCTTGTTAAACCTTGTATTTGATCAATTCTAAATTGTGAATCCATTTTCCCAATGTCCCATCTTCACTGTTCCAACCAAACAATTCAAATCAAACAAACAAACCCTGAACTATCATAATTAGCCTAATATTTTAATTCAAACAAATCTAAATCATACAAAGAGATACCTCTTTGAAGCTGGCAAGGCTATATCCCATCTTCCAAAGTGGTTTTTTGGTTACCTCTATCATTTCTTTCACAACCTTAAGAAATTACAAAGTGCTAACATGGTGGCGACCATACTGGGGAGAAAGGTTAATCTCCTTTAGGAAAGAGTATCAAGTTTTTAGATCTGATTGTTGATGTGGGATAGTGATCAGACATAGGAAGGCTAAAATCATCCACCTAGCGACTCCATTCTCTATTATATCCAGATGAAACAATATCATAGTGACTCCACTGTTAGAAAGATTCATTTCTTGAGGCATTCACTAATGACTCCACTGGACTAATGAAAACCTTAGAAGTTGATACTATCATTTCAAGATATGCATGTTTAGATTTTTCACAGATTTATGGTTTCCCGAATCCTTTACCCAAGGATAAATATTTTTTGAGAAATGGTCCAAAATTTAATGGAGATGATATGAGTTTGACTTGGAAACATTTATCAAATTTTTATGATTTCATTGAGCTTCTTAGAGTCAAACATGAATATGTTTTCCTTGTAGTGTTTCATGATTCGTTCCAAGGAAAGTGTAAAAGTTGGGCTAAAGGTTTTCCTGTTGGATCTATTAGAACTATTACAGCTTTCTGGATTGTCTTTTTTGAAACATGGATGGAGGGGATAGATTTTGTGAAAGACTCTCCTTCCATTCAAATATTTATGGAATGGAACGATATGTGCATTGAATATGGAGGCGATGAAAACTTTTCTACATGTTTATATTCTTATTTAAAATCCTATAAATGTAGCTCAGAGGCCAAGATTTAGTTTTTGGATGAAATTGCCAAATATATTGAGAGAAAGCTCAAAGCTTTAGAATTTCAGGAAACACCTCAAATTCCTCCATTTTTGAGTCTTCCTTGTGAAGTTTTATGTCAGCAGAAGTAAGATTGTACATGGCTACCTTTTCCCTTTGATTTGGGAGATCAACAAACAAATTTGAAAAACCATATTTTATATGACCCTATGGTTGAATATATGGGAATATTTTTCAGTTTAATTTCACAGTCGTGCCTCCACTGTGACAAGAAGAAGTATTATGAGATGCCCTTGCCATCACAAATTATAGTGATTACTCTGTTCAAGTACAATCAAGTAGTCCAATTATGTGAGCAACTACTTGACTGTCTTTACTAGAAATTTGAGATCATTTGATTCATTAGTTGTCTTCGACACATTAGAGTAGGATTTTGTACATAAATAAGCTCTAATTTTTTAGCATTCTTTTCATTTTCGGTTTGTAGCATAACTTTCAGCTTTAGAGTATAGTCCATATTTCAGAGTTAATTTTATTCAGTTGAGGATTGGAGAAGATTATCAATTGGTTATTAGTTTCATAGGTTTCATGGTAGAGTAGGTTGTAGGCTTGGGATAAACCCAATGGATCAGGCTACTAGTCTACGGTGTTCTTTAACACCTCACAAGGAGAGCACCATCCAAAATGGAGCCACTATTAGGGTCCTATAAATATAGTTAATATTTTTGTTCAGTTATCTATTTTGGAAATCTATTGGTAAGGTTTAGCCTATGAATCACTAGGTGTCATAGCCTAAAAAATGTGTTTATCCAAACAACGATTTAGTTTTTGAAGTCTGATGGATAAAACAAAGTATGGATCTTTGGGAGATTTTTTCATATAAATTTCGGTTCAGATCAGGTTGCAGGTGTTTTCATGGAATAGTGCTCAAGAGGAACTTTCTAATGGTATATCTGGTACTTCATACCGACATCCAGATCAAAATCCAAATCCTAAAGTCAAATCCTATAGAGCACCTCACACTTAATTATTAAAATTCCCAAATGAAAAATCCTTGAGATCTGTGAATTAATCAGGTTGACTGCCCTCATTTGTTCCCCCCCCCCCCTCCCAACCTACCTACCTTTATCGTCGGAGGGGGGGTCCAATTTTTTTTTTTCTCGCTTCAGCCCCACCTAACGTGGCACTCCCTCATCGTTTCACACCCCCCCTCTGGTTACCACACACCACCTACCCCCCCCATGAAATCTGCCTAACTCACTCCTAATACCACTCACCTTCCCACCTACACTCCTCCTCTCCCTACATGACACATGTCCCCATGTATCCTATCCGCTAGACATTAGTCTTCCCCAATTACTGTAAGAAGTCCCTTAATGGTCTCGTGCCCCTAACGGATATCCCTGCAACCACACAAACTCATCATTTCCCCCCCGTTACACTATTTGATGACTAAAAAATCGTGAAGACTGGGCCAAAATGAAATGCATTTTACGATGGGAAACTGAGGTAAAAAGGCCAAGATGATTCCCAAAATTTTGTGACAGAAATAGAATTCAATGGGACATATGGCAAAGAAATCAATATTTGAGGACAATAAGTAGATATTTTGGAGATAGTTTCAACCTCGTTCTATATTTCAGGGGCATGAAGACACCTAGTAGAATCCAATCAACCAATTCCATATTTCAATGCATGATACTTGCATAAATTGCCACAGTCAGCAGCAAGGACCAACAACACAGCAGGAGTCAAAGGACAGATCATCAATAAGTTTCATCAAAATAGTGCCAGAAATCCAAGCGGATCTTAACAGTCCTATATTATTGTGATTAGAGGTATATTTTAGTTTAGATATCCCTAAAATAAATCATGATTAGTTATGATGGGATCTTTTGTAAATAAATTTATAAATACTTCTCATTTCGAAGTATGAAGGGTTGGGACTTGTTTGAAGGATAGGAATAGTATTGTAAAGCAGCCCACAGAGACAACATTGATAAGATTTTCAAGTAATATAGTGCAATCATTACAAGATGCTTGTGTCAACTTTATTGGTGAAGTGCATTTTCCCTGTTAATTTGTTTTCTTCTGTTATCACTATTGTTTCCTAAATTCCGAATTATTCTAAGAATATAAAGGACATAATTTTTTTAAATGTACACTCTGTCTCTGGCTTAAGAATAATTTTTTTGTTTTCCACTAAAGATTAAAATCAGAATTCTTAATTTCTCTATTTTTTATTGGATTTCTAGACCTTTTCATCTCCTCCATACCTTAAATCTTTGAGGATCCAATTAATTTTCCTACCCTTCCCTACAATATTATCCTGTTAAACCTTGTATTTGATCCAGTCTAAACTGTGACTCCATTTTCCCAATGGCCCATATTCATTGTTCCAACCAAACAATTCAAATCAAACAAAGAAACCCTGAACTATCATAACTAGCCTAATATTTTAATTCAAACAAATCTAAATCATACAAAGAGATCCGTCTCTGAAGCTAGCAGTGCTAGATCCCAACTTACAAAGTGGTTTTGTGGTTACCAATGTCATTTCTTTCACAACCTTAAGAAATTACTGAGTGCTAACACCACTTATCTAATGATACACACTACTAAAAGTAAAACCACTAAACTTCAAAGGTGGTTTGGTATGGTTAGTGCGCTATGACATCATGAAAGATGGGCCCAAAAAATGAACTATCAAAAGAGGTGTTTCCAAGTGGATTGATTAATTACACTATGATGTCATGAAAAATTGCCTCCAAAAATGAAATATCAAATGAGGTGTTTCCAAGTGCACTAGTTAGTGCACTATGATGTCATGAAAGATGGGCCTGAAAATGAAATACATGAGGTGTTTCCAAATGGACCGAATAAGTGTGCTATGATTGTATGATCCTTGTATTCATCATTATTTGTTTGTCAACTATAGTTACTTCTGTGTAATTTCAAAATCCTCCATGGAATATTATAGTGACAATTTTGGATTTTTCAAAATAATTAGGTTTATTAGGTCATGATCCACACATGGGTGATATATTTCTAATGAAATTATGATAAAGTGAGTCTTCCATATACTTTTCATTTTCTTGGACATGTTCATAATATTGTATCTTGTAATTCGTGTTGTGTAATGAGTATTGTATTTAATAATAATTTATGAATAATTTTTACAAGTGTTGTCACTGATACATAGTACAATAAAAGTATCATACGTGTTATTGATAAATGTGGATTGTGTTATGTAATAAGTGTTGAATTTGATAAGAAATTGTTAATAATTTTTATAGAAGTGTTGTAGTGATACATAGATATATATGTTATATATTTCACATAGATACTGATGTATAACAAAAGGAAATGATATTCTATAAAATTGGGTAAACTATAAATTCTAAAGGTACTCGAAAAGTTTATCCATCATCAAAAACTCACTTGACATGGAGGGTGAACGTGAAATTCCAATCCTGCTATGTATAATGTCAAGTTTTTTAAGGCATAACCACCAAAATAGCTTTGAATTTTGGGTCATTGGGAAAGAAATATCCATAAGTGTTTCAACTCTTCTAATTGGAAGTCTATGGGGCAACATCACCGGGTAAATTCTTCATAGATTTTAAATATTATTGAGTCTTTTACAATTATTTTCACCTCTGTGGAAACGAATAGATGCTCAAAAGAAGCCTACTATACCAAAATTTCTATCCAATATCACTTATGAAGACCAACATTTATCTAATAGAGATGGGAAAATTTGTGAAACTGCGTTGACCCGAACTACTCCCTATAAGCTAAGACAAGCTGCCTATGGTAGGTTCAAGGATTATCATGATCGAATCGAACCTAGGAGTCATACCTTGCCAAATTTATTGTACCTAAGCCCTATCATTTTCATGAGCTATTATCCCTTTGTGTCTAATGATTTAATCCTCAACGATGCTCTGTGTTATCAATATATGGGTCTGTGACCATCTTTAATATAAACCCTACAACCATTTCCCAAATGTTGGCCTTACCTAAAAAAACCTAATTTAGAGATATTACATGGGGAGTCCTTAATAGGAAAATATAGGTCATTGGACTAGAACCACAAAGTGATCCTTTTACATATATATGGGCAAGGGAGATTTTGTGCCAGAATCCCCACTACCATATAAATCCGATATCCTTCCTGACATTGTCAAGGAAGTCGTTTATATGATGTGTTTAATCCTAGGATACGATAATGATAATACCATTAATGAAAAAATTCTAGGATTTATGGCAGAAATCCCCCCCATGTGATACTCCTTTGGTGAAATTAAATTATGCAAAGTACCTAGCAGATGAAATTCATTTGTAGTTCAATAATTTCAACTCAACAAGGTATTTAAGTTACTAGTCATATTTGGTATACCTCATTTGTATTCCCAGTCCTTCAATTTCAAGCATATTGAAAAAACAAAATAGGATGAGCTAGGTAACCCTTCTTCTGTGACTAAATGGACACCTTTAGTGAGGAAGTGTGCTAAAAATGAGGGATTTACTAGATTTATTAATAAATTCATGTACAATATTCATATCATTTTTTTTGGAAATATTCCTCCGATAATTCACCTTAAATGAAATATTTTACTACAATTGATCCCACATACAAGAGGGGGAGATTGGTACCTATATGAGGATTGTACAATTATAAGGGTGTATGGTTATGAGTTGCCTCCTTTCAAGTTACATGTCTATTTAACTCCCATGATTTTTTGTTTGGAGTATATATTCCATAAATTCAATTCAGATCAAATTCATTTTTCTTCTACAAATTACAAGATCACTTTTGAGTTGCCACAATATGTCGGTCCTTTTATTGTGAGATCAAGAGTAGATCATAATGGTGTTCAGAGAATGTTGGATGCATTGAATCTGAAACATGGAAAACCATGGAAATATGATCCACATTTAATTATTTCAAAGAGGATAATTCAATTGGGTTTGGGACCCTACTTGCATCATCCCAACCCTGAGCTAGAAAAATTGGAAAACATGGATAGTGGGGGTCATGTTTTAGACTTAATGAAGGGGGGCCCTAAACAAAAAATTAAATTTGATAGAATAAAATCACCAACAGTTTCAGGTCCTCAATTCCATGTTGATGTGAGTTCTAATAATGTAGGAACTTTTCAATAAGTTATTGTAGAATAGGTTGTTCAACAATGTACAATTGAGACTCCTGAAAAGGTGGAGAATAGAAAAAAAAAGAGTGGAACACGAAACCACTAGTGAAATGGATGTGGAGGAACTAAAATCACATGAACCAAAAAGAAAAAATTCAATAATTGAAGAGGAAGTAGTGCAGGATGGGATTTCAGATGAAATTGTCTCACTCGAGCAAACCTCTAAGGAGCCTTTGGTTAAAGAGGTTTTCTCTTTAGCTCATTTTCCTTCAACTTTGGTTTCTAGAGAAGGAATTAAAAAAACTGGGACATCATCTATGGGAGGTAAAAAACAAACTAAAGTGGATCTGTTCAAACATTTCAAGGATATCAAGATACAAAATTTTCAAGTCAACAAGAAAATATACCCTCAAAAATGGAAAAATGACCAACTGTGTAGCCCAAATTACTCTTTGTTGTTGATTTGGAGGGGTTATTAAAAATTGTTGTTCTTGATCCAAACTCTGAAAGTATTAAGTCAGTTGATGATTATAAAGATACCCATATGACTTAAAAATTATATAATATTAATCCTACTAATAAAATTTATCTACATGGGAGGACATGAGAGCTAGTTTTCAATGATCTATTAAAAACTATTGCAAGAGTAATATAGATACAATGATTAGGAAAGTTGTGAATCAATTGAAACAAGAAAAATGGTCAAATAAGGAAACTAACTTAAAATAAAATACCTATAGGAAAATATCATTGCTCTAGGTGAAAACCTAGATGATCTTGAACCTGTTCAATCTCTTTAGAAGGAAAAGGATGTAGAGATATAGGTGTTGAAAGAAAAGAATAAGATTCTAGCCATAGAACATGCAAAAACCAAAGAGCTGATGGTAGTTTAACAAGAAAAATAAAATTTGGTCAAGCAGGTGATGGAACTGAATGACAAGGTCAACCAATATGAAGCCTTGATTGTGAGATTGGAAAAAGAGAAACATAAATTCACAACAGTAAAACCTCCTCCTTCATCTCAAGTGTCATAAGAGGTAACACCAGAAGATGCTTTAGAAGTGTTGGATAAAAATCTATCACAGTTAAATTAGAAAAACTAAAGAGAAGTGTTTCAACACAAGAAGAACAAGTTGTTATTCTACATGACCAGATTAAAGAAAGAGAGTTTCTCATCAATGAAGCTCAGAAGACCAAGATAAATCTACAGAAGGATATGAACCAAGATGATTGGAGCTAAACATGCCATCCTGGACATATACTGTTGGACCACATGATTGCAACAATATCCTAGGAAGGGAATCATTTTAATGTGCTACAAGATGAAGAATATTTGGATTGCCATGTTCAATATATCATAGATAAAATTTGGGCTGAATTGGGTGATAATACTCTATTTCTTGATAACATTATTAAATTATTATATACAATATATTGGGATGAGTTGAAGACATTAGGGGTTAATGACAGAATTGCATTGATAATGGATGCCACCCAAGTATTACAAAGAAGCAATTGGTCCAAAACGCTCAAACTTTGTGCAATGAAATTTTTAAGGGTGGTCGATTATTTATAAATAAATTTAGATCTGTAATTCAAAAGGGAATACCATCATTTTGGGATGAAAATGGTAATTTGTTTTCTGAAGAGGCTTATAATGCATTAATGTTTCATCGAAGAAATGATATGCAAAAATTTCAAGATATGGAAGGATGATCCAGATTTATGAGCGGAATGAAATGAATAACAGACTGAAGAACATAGATATGAAGAACAACACAGATATCCAATGAACAATATCTTCTATTGAATAAATGAAATAAGTTGAAACTATAAAACTGCAGAACTAAAACACTTGCTCGAATGGTGGTAGCTATCTCTGAGAAGACATGTGGTTGTTACACTCATCCATCTGAGCATAATGAAAAAGAGATAAAAACAATGTAGGACACAAACTAGCATAATGAGGTAGCCTATCTCTGAAAAAAAGAGATGTTGGCAACGCTTCATTCACAACAAGCTTTAAATCACACTCCATTGCATGCTTAAAGGGCCTCCTTCACCTCAATTATATATTAGAGAGTGAGAGGATAAAAATTCCCATGATGCATGTGGGATAAATTGAACTAAGTTTATAAAATGTCATAGGCATGTAAAACACTAGGACTTCCCAAGCAATCACCCATCCTAGTACAACTCTAGCATGAGCGTGCTTAACTGTGGAGTTCTAATGGGATCCAATGCATTAACACTATGTTCTAGGCATGTACATAACACCACTAGGAAATCATTACATGATGTCTGTAATTAAAAAATGAAGATGAAATCACATTACACTCCCCATCAAAAGGGTTAATATCATGGTTTATCAAAACCACATGCTCAGAATGGTGATTCAGTGAAAAAGGTGGATGGCCACCGAGATCCATCTGGATCATTCCTACCCCCTTAGGAAGCAATGGTTCCCATTGTGTCAAGTTACCATGGGAGATGGGGAGACTTCTACTAAATATGAAGTTTGGTGCGTTGCTTTCCTTGCTGAAGAAGATGCCATGCTTAGCTTGTTGAAGGTTGTCATGAACCTATTGTTGGAGGGGTTGGATTTTTTCAACCAATGTAGCTGCATGATCTACCTGAGTGTGGGAGGACTCTTTCACTGAAGATGAAGCATGAAGAGTGTGAGGGGTTATGTTATAACCTTGCTTGACTAGAAAGTGTGGAGGCACCCCCATAGGTGCAGCAAGAACATCTTGGGACTCTTATACAATATTTTTGATCTTGTTTTATTGGATAGAAAGGTCTTGGGCTAAGGCTACAATGGTTGCGGTGTCCTTCTGTTCACCTTCTGATCGGATTGTGAAGAGGCTAAACTTTGTAGTTTCAGAAATTACTTTGTGGCATTGTTTTGGTGGGATAATAGTCAAAACTACCTATGGTCTCCTATATAGCTGACCCCCCAGAGTAACAATAATGCTACAGGGTCAAGACACATAAACAACATGATGCTTCCACATATATGGATGGCCTAATAGAACATTACAGAATTCCAGTGGGGAAACATCACACAATACTTCATCCTTGAAGGACTTGATGTCATAGGGTCTTGATGTCATAGGACAGGCGACATTATTGGATGACACAAATATCTTGACCTTAGCAAAGACACCTTATGTTGTATGGTTGCGGGTGTGGTGTTGTTGGCAAATCTGCTTGAAAACCTCTATTGAGATGATGTTATTTTGGCTTCCTCTGTCAACAATAAAATGTATTGGGGTCCCCTTCATCCACATATGTGAATGGAAGAGTTTATCCCCCTCCTTGGGATCCTCTTCTGGTTGGATTGTTGTAGTTGCGACAATAGCAGTGGGTTCTACATCAATTATCTGTATTCTTTTATTATCCTCTAAATCGAGTTCCAATTTGGGGTTCGAATCTTTTTTTTTGAGCTCAACCACCAATGACTATATTGAGAGACATTCATCAGTGTTGTGCCAATGGTTGTTGTGGAACCCACACCACTTTCTAGTGTCTTTCTCATACTTCCCATTACCCTTATTTTCCTGCATATGGGACTGGATCTCTTGAGGTTGGACTTCCTTGCTCTGTCCTTCATTATGTGAGTTAGATTTTCCTTTGCCATGCTTCTCCCACTTACTCTACTTCTTGAATTTATACTCAATTTTGACTGCATATCAATAAGAATCTCCCAGTGAGGAGATGTTGAATAAATCCATCTATGTTTGGATGTACCTATGTAGACCACTGTGGTACTTCAAAACTAGGTGCTACTCGGAGTCTTTTATACCATATTTGAGCACAAGGTATGAAATATGTTGGTGTAATTTGACATCGTCTGGTCTCTTTTATGACGCAGAGCTATCCATCTCATGTATTGGTCATCATATTTTTTGATAGGGTAGAACTCCTCCTTTAGGGAATCTAAAAAGTCCTCCCAAGTGGGTTCTCTCCCAAATAGTGTATATTCATCCGTGGTGTACCTCTCCCATTAACCTTCCCACCAAGATCTGACATGGGGAAGGGATTTAAGGAGTGTGAAGGTGATCTTTTCACCGTTGATATTTTTTTGGACAGAGTAATAACATTCTATCAGATTCAACCATTTTTCTAGGGCATTTGCATCTACCTGGCCTTCAAATAAGGGGATATCAAAATTGACTTGTAACTTGAAGGGTGTCGCACTTGTGAAATGGATTCTTGTTGAAGATGCCTTAGCCATCACCATCGCTAGTCTTTGAAGGATCTGAGAAAAGTTGTCCATCATCTCGTTCCTCTGTCGCACGAGGCCTTTCTCGATCAACGTCTTGAAAGGATCTCCTTCTTTGTTATCTCTCTTTTCTTCCACCATGGGAGGTTTCTTGGGCTGGTGAGAGAAGTTGTCCTCAAGAGAAACTAGCTTGAGACTCAACTCTCTATACCCTGACCTTGTGGGGGACCTGCTCTGAGAAACGACAAGGAGCAGTCTACTCTGAGAAACGACAAGGAGCAGTCTGCTCTGATACCACTAATCCGGATTTATGAGAGGAATGAAATGGATAACAGATTGAATACAATAAACACAAAGATATGAAGAACAACACATATATCTATTGAACAATATCTTCTATTGATTAAATGAAATAAGATGAAACTGTAAAACTGCAGAACTGAAACACTTGCTCAAATGGTGGTAGCTATCTTTGAGAAGAGATGTGGCTACTACGCGCATTTTTTTGAGCAGAATGAACAAGAGAGAAAAACATTGTAGAACACAAACTGGCAGAATGGGGTATCCTATCACTGAAAATAAAGAGATATAGGCTACGCTTCATTCACAACAAGCTTTACATCACTCCATTGCATGCTTAAAGGACCTCCTTCAGCTCAATTATATATGATAGAGTGAGAGGAGAAAAATTCCCATGATGCATGTGGGATAAATTGGAATAAGTTTATAAAATTCCATAGGCATGTAAAACACTAGTACTTCCCGGGAAATAACCCATCCCAGTACTACTCTAGCCTGAGCACACTTAACTACAAAGTTCTAATGGGATCTAGTGAATTAACGCTATGTTGTATACATGTACATAAGACCACTAGGAAATCATTACATGATGTCGGCAATTAAAAAATGAAGATGACATTACATTCCATTCTCCATCAAAAGGGTGAATATCATGGTTTATCAAAACCACAGGCTCAAAATGGTGATTCATTGAAAAAGGTGGATGACCATCGAGATCCATCTAGATCAAAGGACCACTAAAAGGACAGGTTGTAGTTGATAAGCTATCAGAAGATTTTGAATTGTTATCACAACTCAAAATGGTACTCCAAAGACTCCCTTCCCCATCCCATGATTAACATACTTGGTTAGATATGGTAGCAAGGAAAATAGTGAATTTTACCTATCCAACAGGAAAATAATGGAATTATATTGCCATCTTATCCTACAAAGAGCCCCCTCCTTCATAGTGTGTCTCGTCATCAGTTCAAGAAAGAAAAAGGAGATTATAATGAGTACAATTGGTATTTGAGTATATTCATTTCCTTGCAAAAACTTGTGGGAAGTTATTATGAATAAGAGAGAGTACAAAGATGAAGGAAAAGGAGAACCAAGGGATCGTCAATTTTCTATAGAGTGACAATGTGTCATCCTCGAAGAGTGAAGATCATAGAGAACAACCCAGAAGATAAAAAAGAGAATCATTGGTTGTATTTAGGAAATATTTTAAGATTCACTCATTACATCTGTAGCAGTCTATAATTACTCAAAGTTATTGTGATTTTTTTTTTTTTTAAATTGCTATCACTTTGCTTGAGAAGTTAAGTTTATTAATAAAATCTTGAGATTTTCCAAATTTGGTACAACTTCCACTGCAATGAAGATTTATGTTGTGATTTGTATATGATGCCTAGATATCTGGTGTAATGATGATAGTGTTTTCATGATATGAAAATCATCACAATGAGCCCTAGTATTTTTCTTTATTTCTATTGAGCCTTAAAGTCTTATTTATTGTATCATTGCATTCTAGGTAAAATTACTAATGATATTGAGTTTCACAGTGTCTTAGATAAGCTTTGTGTTTGTTGTGAAATATCATTTTCTCAGTACGTCTTTCCTCTATTTGTGTTAAGATTTATTCAAATTTTGAATAACATAGCTCAAATTTCTATATTCTCTTTTGAATTCCTCTTATCTTTCACCCTGAAAATTCAAATTGTCCGATATGCTTAATGTGGTGTCTTAAGGCCCTTAATATTTTGCTAGTTATTTTTCCCTCTAGTTTTCTAAGAGTTTGTTCCATGAGATTTACAAGAAGAGATAATGACAAAGCCTCTTTTATTAAGCTATTGGTCTCTCCATTCCTCTATCAACTATGGTTCTACAAAACAAAATTCACCTTCGTTGTACATGCTATGTTTCTCCTTGAAACATTGAGATTACTTCTATTGTTCAATATCATGGTATCCATACTATGCTTCCTAAGGGAAATGATCTTACTCCTCCTGTGATGGTTTTGAGCATAGTCACTATTTGTTTCCTCACATTGGGAGATCAATCTAATATGGAAGTGTATAGGTTTGTATAAAATTCAATTAGGAATCAAAATTACATATATGATGATTAAATTTTATTGTATCGACATTCTCACACCCTTTGATAATCTCTTTTGATTTGGAATATTCATTTCCTTTCATTGTTTGACTTTTAATGTCATGTTATGACATTATACACCCCCCTCAACACTATTGTTGAAAAGGGACTATGTGTTGAATGGTTGAACTAATAGTTATGATGGATGATGAGTATTGGGTGTGACCACTAGATGTCATATACCAATTAAACAAATATAATGACTTAAAATAAAAATTATTGTAATGATACATGATTTCTATCATATTTAAGATGTGATGTGTTGAAATCATGGAAGAGACTGATAATTTCTTGATATTTTTGA
Organism: Picea glauca; assembly: GCA_000966675.3. Lineage (NCBI taxonomy): Eukaryota > Viridiplantae > Streptophyta > Pinopsida > Pinales > Pinaceae > Picea > Picea glauca. The sequence continues at coordinate 89,617 of JZKD02S1388168.1, forward strand.
GATTATTTCCTTTCCTTTAATCTTTGGCATTCATTATAGAGCGTTTGATTACATGTTTGTAGGTTTTGTAGTGAAACTTATATTCATAGTGAACCCTTAGTTTGTATGTTTAACAACATAGGTATTCCAATAGAGGACGAACACCTCTAGTAACCACTCACATAACCAGATCAAATATCAACACACCAATGTTTTCATGTGGTAAAACCCCTA